>PVKS010012503.1:0-53570 GCA_004027875.1 Aplodontia rufa
TTAAGAGAGAGGGACAGGGGCTGGAGCGGTGGCTCAGCGGTTTCGGCGCTTGCCTGGCAAGCACGAGGACCCGGGTTCAAACCCCAGCACCACGTACACAACTGAGTGTTGGAGCAACTAAGGCCATGTGAAAAACTAAATAAAGTTGTTTCTCTCTTTCTCTGTCTCTCTCACTGTCCCTCTCTCTTTAAAAAAAAAAAAAAAAAAAAGAGAGAGGGACAGTGAGAGAGAGAGAGGTGCTGGCGTATGAACCTGAATCCTTGCGCACGCCAGTCAAGCTCTGTAACGGCCACCGCTCCAGCACCTACTTGATTGCTTTTGAGTTGCTTTCCCCTGCCTGTTGGAAGCTCCTCAAGGGCATGGACCCTGCCCATATTGTTCAATGTGGTTTCCCCAGCACTCCATGTTTGTTGAATGAATTAATGGAGAGACTCCATCCTACGCTATATAACCAAAGACCCTTGGAGGGTGAATAGAACCTGTTCTCTCCAAGCCTTACCTTTTCTATGGCCCAGGGTTAGAAATGTCCACATTATAACCTAATTTTAAATAGGTTCCTATATATCGGGGCAGTTGTGCAGTGGTTAAGAGTGTAGACTCTGGAACCAGATTGCTTCCTGTATCTGCTGATGCTGCTTCTTTTTTGTACCAGAGATTGAACCCAGGTTCAATTTAATCTCAGCTCTCAACCACTGAGCCACATCCCCAGCCCCTTTTAATTTTGAGACAGGGTCTCACCAAGTTGCTTAGGCCTTGCTAAGTTGCTGAAGCTGGCTTTGAACTTGTGATCCTCCTGCCTCAGCCTCCCGAGTTGCTGGGATTACAGGCATGTGCTGGATCTACTTCTTAATGGCACTGTGATCTTGGGTAAAGTTATTAATAAGACAACTATAATCTTGTAGGGTTGTTATGAAAAGTACATACCTGGTATGTGGTGTCTGCCTGGACACGAAATTCGTCTCTAACTTGTTAACAGTGGTCTAACCTGTGGGTTAACCAGGATTGAAGTGTGTAAACTAACTTGTAAGCAGAGCTCTCTTCCATGACTATTGGACTAACAAACGACTGGAGAGCTATGCTATGCCCAGGGTTGCTTAACCTGTGGCCTGACTAGCAGCCGTTGGTCTGAACTGAGCCTAATCGCCACTGTGTGACCCATGGTCTTCCTCTGCACAGGGAGAACTGAATTCAAGCGGTGTTGGAAGGGCCAAGGAGCCTGCCGTACGTACTGCACGAGGCAAGAGGCCTTCATGCACCTGTGCCCTGACGCTTCCCTGTGCTGTCTTCCCTACGCGCTCAAGCTGCCACCAGCCCCCAAGCCCCAGTACGAGTAGCAAGTCCAGCGGCTGGCACCCTCGCCGCCCAATAAAACATATGGTGCCACCCTGTCTCGATTCTGCTTGCTCATCTGAGCTCCCCTCCCACCAGGGAAGGGGACAAAGTCCAGGGTACGGGCGGATGGTTGGTGGAGGGAGACTGGTGCCCAGGGGGAGAGGACATTAGTGACCGTTGTAAACGGTTCCAGTCCTGGCCATGTCACTTTCTCTGTCCAGCTCTGGAAAAATTAGTCAACCTCTGTAAAGCTCATCACTTTTCTCTTCCATGGAAACGTATCAGGAGATTAGAACTCTACAGAAAGATGCAAAAGCAAGGTAGAGTTAAGAATCAGAGTTAGGGGCTGAGCGGTGGCTCAGCAGTTACGGCGCTTGCCTGGCATGCGTGAGTACGCGAGTTCAAACCCCAGCACCACGCACACAGTCTCGGAGCAACGAAAGCCACATGAAAAACTAAATAAAATTGATATCCCTCTCTTTCTCTCTCTCAAAAAAAGAAAAAGAATAAGAGTTAATAATAAGAAGAATTAATGATGCAGGGGCTGGAGTGGTGGCTCAGCAGTTGGAGTCCTTGCCTGACATGCCCGAGGACTGGGGTTTGAACCCCAGCACCCACATACACAATTAGGTGTCAGAAAAACAAAACTCAGATGAAATAAATAAATAAAATTGATTCTCTATTTCTCTCTAAAAAAAAAAAAAGTTGAGGCTGGCATGGCGATTGTGGTGCTTGCCTGGCATGTGCAGGGACCCGCATTTAAACCCCAGCACCACGTACACAGCTAGGTGTCAGAAAAACAAGGACCAGATGAATAAATAAAGTTGATTCTTTTTTCCCTTCTCTTTCTCCCGCTCTCTCTCTTAAAAAAAAAAAAAAAGAGTTAATGTTGCAGTTGATAATAAGCTTCTGGCGTTCAGAATGATGGTGTGTTTGGACGGCAAGGTGGCCCTGTGGTGAGAGGAAGAATTTGTCTGTGTTCCTTTACTTCCTACTTTAACACTTCAAGTGGCTGCACAGATGGACGGGACCATAAGCATTTTATCAAAGTAGCTTTCATATAAGCAATAAGAGGTGATAGAGGGAAATATGGCTCTTCCAGTCCAGAAAAATCTGTGGAACAGAGGGCAGGGAGAAGACATAAACAGAATCAGAGAGGGAGACAGACATGCAGTTTCATTGCCCTGCGTCCATTAAGATTGTATTTAGCTAAAAATCCCAGAAAGTCAACTTGCGGGGGCCTTTTTTCCCCTCTTATATACAAAGGAGCCTCGGGCGCTGGGGTGTAGCTCAGGGGTAGAGTGCTGCCCAGCACGCACATGGTCCTGGGTTCCATCCCCAGTACTGGGGCTGATTTGGGGAGGTCTGGGGCTGGTGTAAGCTGTGTATTTTTGGAGTCCTCTTGGGTCATAAAATGGCCACCAAGATTTCAGGCCTCATGTCCTTGCTTAGTGCAGGAAGAGGGTCAGGGAGAAGTGTTGGTACAGGCTGTCACTTCTTTTATCAGGAAAGCAAATGCTTTTTCTGTACCCCCACCTCCTTAGCAGACTTCTCATTTCTGATGGGCCAGAACTCTGTCACATGGTCATTACTAATGTCAGAGAGGTTGGGGAAAAAGAGATTCTGCTTTTTTTTAGCCTCTGAAGTAAATCTGAGCTTCAGAGGAAGGGAGTTGGGGAGACCCTTAGTCTCTGCCCATCTGCTCCCTAGGTTGGAGCCCAGAAAGGGGCAGGAATGTTAGATAAATTGAGGGAACGCCAAGGGCTGAGGGGGTCTGGGTGGCCTTGGCCCTAGCCCAAGAATATGACTGGGGAGCGGTCCCTGCGTGCTCAGGCTAAGAAAGGGGCAGCGACAGTGACATTCAAAATACTTCACAGCAGAAGGGGTGCTGACGAGGTGGCAGGAGCAGTCTTGGAGGCCACCTGCTGTGCCACATGTCAACCCTTCTGGTCTGAGAAGGATCTGCGGCCTGGCGTAGAGGAGGCAGCAGCCCAGGGGATTGAGAGCAGCTGTTTACCCACCGGGATGGAAATGCAGTCTTATTTTAATCCCAAAGCACACCGAGCAGATATTAGTGCTGCTTCCCTACCCCCCTCACTTCCCAGGTGGTCTGGATGGAGTCAAGGCGGGAGTAGATGTTGAGCCTACAAAGAGCATGGATGAGATCTCCGAGAGGCCCACAGAGCCGCATGGGCTGCCATGAGGTGACATTAGTCTTGTTTCATCACTAGGCCTCAAGGAGTTGAAGAGAAACCAGACCAGTTCACCAGCAAAGGTCCACAGCTGGAAAGCCAGGGCCTGTTCTTGGTGACAGGCACAAGTCAGCACCAGCCCATCCCATCTCCTGGCCCCTACTCCAACAACCACCTTCAGGATGAGCGGGGGTAGGAAAGGAGGAATCTGAAAGCCTGAACAATCATAGCAAAGAGACCACACTGTGAATTCAAGAAGCCACCAGGGAGTGTTCCCTGGATCACACCGAGTTTCAAACTGGAGACAGCCTCGCCTCCCTTCAGTCCTAGGAGGAACAAAGCAGCTAGGTTTTCTTTGCACGCCTCAGGTACAGTGTGTGTGTGGCTTTGTGATGACTTCTGGGAGTGGGGACTTAGGCAGACTCAAGTTCATACCCTAGCGCTGCTGCCTCCCGGCCACAGGCCGTGGGGCCTGGGACTTGCCGAGTCTGCTTGCCAGCCTCCTCCTCTGCACAGCGGACATCAGGACAGCTTAAAATGGGGTAGCTGTGTCATCAGAGGAGACCCTCCGGCACTTCGTAAGTGCCCAGTAGATGAATGGTGCTATGATCGCTGTCATCGTCATTGAGCGAGAGGTGTGACACTGGCCTTTTCCTTCTGCACACAATGCCACTTTCTTGTGGAAAAGTCACAGGAATAGTACCGTGAACTCCCATAGACTCTTCACTCAGTTTTCCAAATGTAATCATTTTACCTTCTTTCTCTCTATACACATGTAAATATACTAAAGTATGATATGCATCTCTTCTGAACTGTTCAAAAGTAAATTAAGGCATGATGCCCTTTATAACTAAATAACGCTTCCGTAGGTTTTCCTGAAAGCAAAGGTATCTTATTAACCTTACACAATATGACTGCACAATTGGGGCATCGACACGGACAAAACTCAGTTGTCCAATCTTCAGAGTTTATTCAGATTTCCCCAGCCAGGCCAACGATGTCCTTTACAGCAAAGAAGATCCAGGCCAACAATGTCCTTCACAGCAAAGAAGATCCAGGCCAACAATGTCATTTACAGCAAAGAAGATCCCTGGACCATGCTTTGCACTCAACTGTCACGTTTCTTTGATCTCCTGGGGTCTGGAACAGTCAGTCCTCAGGCTTTCATGATGCTGACGTTTTTGAAGAGTCCAGGCCAGTTATTCTGTGGAATGTCCCTCCGTTGGAGCTTGTCTGGTGATGTTTCCGCGTGATTGAATTCAGCTCCTGAGCTTTTGGCAGGACCGGGACAGAAGCGGTGCTGTTTCTCTCCGTGTGTCATGTCAGAGACAGACATTGGCCTTTCAAGGGCTGAAGCCAAGGCGAACAGACTGGAAAGCTTTCTGAAGCTTAAACCGATACGTGCATGGCCGTTTCCCACCCAGTGTCCAAAC
This sequence comes from Aplodontia rufa, assembly GCA_004027875.1. Classification (NCBI taxonomy): domain Eukaryota; kingdom Metazoa; phylum Chordata; class Mammalia; order Rodentia; family Aplodontiidae; genus Aplodontia; species Aplodontia rufa. The sequence goes on from PVKS010012503.1 coordinate 4,958, forward strand.
AGGCTCTCAGGTAAGCTTATACCCAAACACCTAAGTCATCAGGACATACCCAACAGGTCAAAGACAGGAGGCAATTGAAGAACGGAAGGTTCCTCAAAAGAACTCACAGATGAGGCTCACCAGCCTGGAGAAGGAGAGTGATTTGTCTAAGCCCACGCAGCTCCCAAGGGACAGAGCCCAGAACTTGGATTTAAATCTTTTGGATGTGAAGTGAAGGCTGTCTCTGAGGTGGAATGATAGCCACACATTGGTAGGACAGGCTGGATGCTCCCTGGCATTGCAGGTGTGCAAGGTGAGCCAGTCAGGTAGGGGACAGTAAAGAAGGGATGCTTACTTTGAATAGGTGCCCCCCAGAGCACAGACTCTGCTCAAGGAGTCACTGAATGACCGAGATGACCATATTAGTTACCCTTTTACTAATTACCAATCGCTTTCCTTACATCAGCCCACTGAGTTCTGAGTCCTGTGACCCCAGTATCTGTCTTTTCTGAAGGGCACCCAGGCTCTTTGGGGAGCTGCCCAGCTCACACCTTCAAGCCCTAGTAAGCTGTGAAACTGGGACTCTGCTGTGATCCTCTGGCACCCATTTTGCCTTCCAGAGTCACTCTTACTTGTGCTTCTAAAATAACGTTTTTTCCCTAATTGTGACAATAATTGCACACACATTGGAAAACTTAAAAAACTGAGAATAACAAACAGAAAAACAAAAATCACCAGTACTTTTACTACACAGAAATACAAGTAAAAATGTATAAAATGCAACATAAAAATGAAGTGGAATCAAACTCTAGCTATTTTGTGTCCTGGTCTTCCCACTTATTGATATATCATTCAATTTTCAGCTATGATTATTCCTCCAAGACAAGGTCTTTCTTTCTTTCTTTCTTTCTTTCTTTTTTAAGAGAGAGGGACAGTGAGAGAGAGGAGGAGAGAATTAATTTTATTTATTTATTTTCCATTTGGCCTTTGTTGCTCCAATACCTTGTTGCGTATGTGGTGCTGGGGTTTGAACCAGTGGACTTGCTCAAGCAAGGCAAGTGCTGTAACCACTGAGCCATCGCTCCAGCCCCCAAGACAAGATTTTTTTTTTTTTAAAGAGAGGGACAGTGAGAAAGAGAGAGAAAGAGAGAACCAATTTTTTATTTAGTTTTTCATGTGACTTTCATTGTTCCAACACTTTGTTGTGTACGCGGTGCTGGGGCTTGAACTCGCATCTTTGTGCATGCCAGGCAAGCACCATAACCACTGAGCCACTGCTCCAGCCCCCCATGACAAGATTTTTAACACTAAAATGCTTCCTGAAGCGGAGTGCTGTGGCGCATACCTGTAATCTCAGCACCTCAGGAGGCTGAGGCAAGAGGATCACAGGTTTGAGGCTAGCCTCAACAACTTAGCGAGGCCTTAGGCAACTTAGTGAGATCCTGTCTCAAAAATGAAAAATTAAAAGGGTTGAATATGTGGCTGAGTGGTAAAGCACCCTTAGGTTCAATTCCCAGTACTGCCCTCCCCCAATGCTTCCTGAAATTTCTTAAAAAGACTTAAATTTTGTAACTCAAGTACTATGTTTAATACACATTGATGGAAAATAAGAAGTATAGGTAAGTCTCAAAGCAGCCGCCAACCTTTGATAATTCCTCTTAGCATCTCAGTGCACACATATCTATATCTATCTATCCATATAATTTTTACTTAATCAGGGATTGAACCCAGGTGCACTTAACCACTGAGTCACACCCTAGCCCATTTTTACTTTTTGAGACAGGATCTCTCTAAATTGCTGAGGCTGTCTTTGAACTTGCAATCCCCCTGCCTCAGCCTCCTGAGTTGTTGGGATCACAGGCATGCACCACCACACCCAGCCCTTCTATATGCATTTTTAATGCATTTTTAGAATTGTCAGAGATTCTTACACTGGGGGACAATCTCATCCTGAACAGGTGGATGTCTTTTTGCTCACAAGGAAGGAAAAGAAAGAGGTTACACTGGATGTTGTGGGGTTCAGGGTAGGATCAGGGCTGGACTTCTCTCCCCCACCTCCTTTCCCACGTGGATTTTTCAATGACAGAGTGTTCAGTGGAATTCTGGTTTATGCTAGAGCTGGGCATGAGTCTGAGAGCCAGGAAAGAATCAAACAGCTCACATTGCCCTTGGAAAATGCTCAGGGAGGTGCCTGCCTGGACACTGTCACACCCAGGAGTTTCCCCTCGTCAGTGGAACACATCAAGTTTCTCTAGCGATGCACTAGGGGCCATTTTTTTTTTTGGTGGATAATAAATATCTTTCCATAGCAGAAAGACAGTGCCTTTGTGGCTGGATGCTTTCCCTACATAGGAAATAGTAACAATTCCCTTCTCTGGCTCACTCAGGCACTTGTTCAAGGAGGGAATCCTCCAGTGTATTGGAACTGTTACTATTTGCTACAAAACGTAGATGCTTCAAGAGACAAACTCATTTTCAAAATATATGTGACAAATATATTGTAGATACATATCACATATAACATGCATATTGTGTTATATCCACAATATATAAAAACTCCTACAAATCAATAAGAAAAAGACAATTCAATAACAGAGTGCAAATATTTAAACAGACATTTAATAACAATAAGAAGTATATAAGTGGTCAACAAGTCCATGGAAAGATGCTCAGTATCATTAATCATTAGGGAAATTAAATCACAATGAGATACCGTATACGCCATGGTGATTAAAATAAAAAATACACAAAAATAAAATAATCCAATTAATAAGTAGACAAATGAATTAAACAGACACATCTCAGAAGAAGAAATCCAAATGGCCAACAAATACATGAAAACATGTTCAACATCATTAGCAATTAGAGAAATGCAAATCAAAATTACACTGAGATTTCATCTCACTCCCACAGAAGGGCAGTCATCAAGAATACAAATAATAATAAACACTGGAGATGGTATGGAGAAAAAGGAACACTTTCACACTTTGATGGGACTGTAAATTAGTACAACCATTAATTTACTAATTACAACCACTAATCAGCATGGAGGCTCCTCAAAGGACTAGGCATGGAACCACCATAGGACCCAGCTCTACCACACCTCTGTATTTCTCCTGAAGAATTAAAGTCATCTTACTACAGTGATATAGACCCACGTTTACAGCAGCACAATCACAGTGGCCCAACTGTGGAACCAGCCTAGGTGTCCTTCAACAGATAAATGGATAAAGAAAATGTGGCATATATACACAATGGAGTTTCATTCAGCCTTAAAGAAAAATGAAATTAAGGGATAGGCAATGGATGGAACCAGAGACCATCATGTTAAATGAAATAAATAAAACTCAGAAGGTTAAGGGTTGTGTGTTTTCTGTTAGATGTGGAAGCTGGAGAGGAAAAAGGAAAAGAAAAGTGGGGGTGGATCTCCTAAAAATCAAAGGGACAGCAGCAAACGAAAAGGACCAGGGGTGGGAAGCAGGGAGGGGGGAAAGGGCATTGTTCCGTTGTGTGCATGTACGACTGTGTAACAACAAATCCATCGATGTGGACGAGTGTAACGCACCAATAAACACGTGGACAAGATAAAAAAGATCCATCAACAGGGTTGGTGAGGATATGGAGCAACTAGAAAGTTAACACATTGCTGACCGGGATGTAACATGGGCCAGCACTGTGGAAAAACAGTTTCAGCGTTACTTTTAAAATCAAATTAGAAAAACTCAGTAAAATTGATTCTGTCTCTCTCTCTCTCTCTCTCTCTCTCTCTCACTGTCCTTCTCTCTTTAAAAAAAATTGGACTGTTTAAAAAATAAAAATAAAAAATAAAATTAAATCAGGGGGCTGGAGCAGTGGCTCAGCCGTTGTGGCGTTTGTACAAGGGCTCTGCTTTGAACCTCAGCACCACGTACACAACAAAGTGTTGGAGTGACGAAAGCCACATGAAAAACTAAATAAAATTGATTCTCTCTTTCTCTCACTGTCCCTCTCTCCTAAAAAAATTAAATCGATATATCTTTATGAAGACTTCTCTGCCAATGTTTATTACAATATTATTCATAAAGCCGAATGTTCAACCGGTGAATGGATTAATTGACTTATATCCACACAATGCAATGCTATTCAACGAGCAGCAATTTACTGACACACAACTGAATTAATCTCAGAACTATGAAGAGAAAGAAATCAGACACAAAGAACACACTGAACGATTCCACTTTACAGGGTATTGCAGAGTGGCAAACTAAATTGACCTAAAAAGTAAAAAAAAAGTTAAAAAAAAACTCCGAAAAAATACTGTTTTTCTCGACCTTTTCCCCCCCTGAGCACATGTAGTCAAATTTGGGTAAATTATCTGCTTAGGGCAGGGGACGACAACCCTGTGAGAAGCGGTGCTTTCTTGCAGTTCATGGTGACATGGGGAGATACTGCCCTCTAGTGGTCACTTTTTGAAATTTGCTAGGGACCCTTTTTTTTTTTTTTTTGGAGAGGGACAATCAATATTTATTTAGGTTTTTTTTTTTTTTAAAATGTGGCTTTCGTTGCTCCGACACTTTGTTGTGTAGTGGTGCTGGGGTTTGAACCTGCATCCTCGCATATGCCAGACAAGCACCGCAACCCCTGAGCCACCGATCCAACCACTGCTAGGGCCGTTTGTGATGGTCAAGTACCTATTGGAATTTAGTGGGTTGGGGACAGTGAAAGTGAGGTAGCACAAATGTGAGCGACTGTCCTAGAAAATCAATTATTGACTTGTCTCCCAAACTTGTAGGTGAGAAAACTGAGTACAATTTTCCAAACCCAGAATTAAGGTTGTTTTTCAAGATTTTTCCCCCCGCCAATTGAATGGAACCATTGTGAAAATCATGGGGTGATAATACTGTTTTTTGGTTAGAACATCACCGAAGTTCTTCAGAAGGTTTGAAAATCAGAACAGGAAGAGCAATACTGTGGGAGTATCTGAATCACCCCCTGGCATGGCTGTTTGGTTCTGCTTGGTGGCTGCTGCCCCCATATTATGTACAGGTACAAGATCATTACATCTTGGGCTGGAGTGGTGGGTCAGCAGTTACAGTGCTTGCCTTGCATGAGCCAGTACACGGGTTCAAATCCCAGCACCACGTACACAATGAAGTGTCTGAGCAACAAAAGTCCATGAAAAACTAAATAAAATTGATTGTGTCTTTCTCTCTCACTGTCCCTCTCTCTTTAAAAAAAATCATTACATCTTTAGTTTATATACACATGAGAATACAGGTTACAAAATAGTTTATTTTTCTTTCTTTTACAACAGTTAGTTTAATTTTTCTTGAAAATATATAAGCAGATAGGCTTCCATATTTATGAATTTTATCTAATAACAGAACGGGGATATTGAAAAATATTTGTTTTAGAGAAGGAGCGTTGAGTCTAATAGGGCTCCATGAATGGCAACCTCTCACTGACTGATTAGTGGGACTACATAAAAGGGTGGGGTGGTGGTCCTCTTCCCTAGAATCCCACCGACAGGGCCCACACAAGATTCACAAGAGAGCTTAGGATTTCCTGATTTTGGTATCCCAATGATTTCCATTGCTGTTCCAGGTGATTTTGTGATTCCTACTTACATCATCCGTTTGTGATTCCTACTTACATCATTAGCACCATTAGTCTGTGATTACATCATCAGCTTGTGATTACATCATTACTTTGTGATTACATCATCAGTTTGTGATTCCTACTTACCTCATTATCACCAACACTCTTTTTTTGTTTACTCAATTAATATTTTTTGATTGCGTACATGTGAAAACATTATTCAAGGTACAGAGGACTCAGCAGTGAACAGAACAGAAATTCCTGCTGTCCCGCAGCTTACATTCTAGGAAGACTCCAGTTTCTTTCTTTCTTTCTTTTTTTTTAAAGAGAGGACAGTGAGAGAGAGAGAGGGAGAGACAGAGAGAATCAATTTTTATTGAGCTCCTCACGTGGCTTTCGTTGCTCCGACACTTAGTTGTGTACATGGGTGCTGGGGTTTGAACCCGTGTACTCACACATGCTGGGCAAGCTCCGTAACCACTGAACCACTGCTCCAGCCCTGTTCAACTTTTTCTCAAGCTGAGAATCTGAAACTCGGAGTTCTTTCTAGAATGAAGGTTCTTTCTTTTTTTTTTTTTAAGAGCTAGAGAGGGATGGGGCTGGAGCGGTGGCTCAGAGGTTACGGCACTTGCCTGACATGTGCAAGGACGCGAGTTCAAACCCCAGCACCACGTACACAACCAAGTATTGGACCAACAAAAGACACATGCAAAACTAAATAAAAATTGATTTTCTCTCCCTCTCTCTCTCTTTTATATAAAGAGAGAGGGACAGTAAGAGAGAGAGAGAGAGGGAGAGAGAGTGAGAGAGTTAATCAATTATATTTATTTTTTTCATCTGTTTTTTGTTTCTCTGACACTTAGTTGTGTACGTGGTACTGGGGTTTGAACCCGGGTTCTTGAGCATGCCAGGCAAATGCTTCAACTGCTGAGCCACTGCTCCAGCCTTAGAATGCATATTTTTGAAATTCATTTTCTGGTGTTAGGTTCTTCCATATATCAAAAGATGAGTGACCTCAACAGCTGAAACTGAGCTCTTATTTAGTACTGTTCATAGCAACTGTGGGAGTAATTGTTTCCACATTTTGATATTAAACCTTTAAAATGGAATTTTTTTCTTAAGAGAGAGGGACAATGAGAGAAAGAGAGAGAGAGAGAGAGAAAATCAATTTTATTTAGTTTTTCATGTGGCTTTTGTTGCTCCAACACTTTGTTGTGTAGGTGGTGCTGGGGTTCAAACCTATGTCCTTGCACATGCCAGGTAATCGCGGTAAGTGCTGAGCCACCACTCCAGCCCTTAATTTGCATTCTTAAGTGACTATCACTTCACATGTGTTTATTTGCCACATGTGTATCATTTTTTTTGGTGAACTATCTGTTTAGACTTATCGTTCATTTTGTTTTTCTGCTTTTTTAAAGAGAGAGGGAGATAGAAGGAGAGAAAAATTGATTTTTATTTACTTTTTAATCTAGCCTTCATTGCTCTGACACTTAGTTGTGTACATGGTGCTGGGGTTCAAACCTGGGTCCTCACCCATGCCAGGCAAGTGCTTGAACCGCTGAGCCACCACTCCAGTCCCTCTTTTGCTCATTGTTACTGGGTTGTTTTCTTTTTGTTGAGTTTTGAGAGCTCTTTACATATTCTGGATAAAAATTTTCAGTCGGACATTAATTTTCAGATGTTTTCTTTTCTAGGCCTTTATGACGGATTTAGCTTTCTCATTTTTTCTGGCCTTGCATTCATTAAGACACTTAATGTCATAGCTGTTTTTTTTAAGAGAGAAAAAGGGGGAGAGAGAGAAAGAGAAAGAAGAAGAGAATCAATTTTATTTATATTTTCATCTTTTTTTCCCCCAACACTTAGTTGTGTATGTTGTCTTGAGGTTCAAACCCAGGTTCTGAACTGGGCAAATGCTGTAACTGCTGAGCCACTGCTCCAACCCCTAATACTCAAAGTTTTAAATTATTTTTTTTAAAAAGCTTATTTTTATATACTGAGAAGACAAAAGATACTTTAGAAATACTTGAAAGTATAATTGGGGGCATTGGCGCATGCCTGTAATCCCAGTAGCTTGGGAGACTGAGGCAGAAGGATTGCAAGTTTGAAGTCAGCCTTAGCAACTTAGTGGGTCCGTAAGCAACTTAGTGAGACTCTGTCTCAAAATACCAAAAAAAAAATAAAAATAAAAAAGGGGGGCTGGAGATGTGACTCAGTGGTAAAGCACCCCTGGGTTCAATCCCCAGTACCAAAAATAAATAAATAAATAGATAAATAAATAAATAAAATATTTGAAGGTGTAAGAACAAAGAAGTTCAGGGCTGGAGTGGTGCCTCAGTGGTTATGGTGCTTGCCCAGCATGCACAAGTATGTGAGTTGAAACCCCAGCAATGAAAGCTTCATGAAAAACTAAATTAAAAAAAATTATTTCTCTCTTTCCCTCTTTCTCTCTCTCTCTCTGTCCCTCTCTTAAAAAAAAAGAAAGAATAAGACAACAAATACCTTAGTCTACCACCCAGCTTAAAAAAAATCACCATTATCCGACTCTATTCCTATAGTTAACCACTATTCTCAATTTGTTTAGCATCATCTTAGCTTTTATTAACAGCGCTATCACCTGTGTTTATATCCCTAACAAAATTTGTGCACAGTTTTGAATATCTATAGAACAAATCTTGTTGGAATGTTATTGGAGTTCGGAAACAGTAAGTATAAAATTGATACCTTTATTGATACTCAATTCATGAACATAGTTACTTCTTGCTGCTAATTTAGGCTTTCTATATTCTTTCTCTCTCTTTTTCTTTTGAGACAAGGTGTCACTAGGTTGTCTATGTCATTGACTGTGAACTTGAGATCCTCCTGCCGCAGCCTGCCGAGTAGCTGGGATTACAGGCTATGCCACTGCACCTGGGTACACTGAACTTCTTGAATCTGTGGGTTGATGTCTCTCAACAATTTTGGAAAATTTTTATTTATTATCTTTTTTTTTTTAAAGATAGAACCAAGTTTTATTTTTTCATGTTTATGTGGTGCTGGGGTTTGAACCTGGGTCCTTGAGCATGCCAGGCAGGTGCTCCAACCCCCGAGCCAATGCTCTAGTCTCAGTTATTATCTTTTTAAATTTTTTTTTTAAAGAGAAAGGGACAGTGAGAGAGACAGAGAAAGAGAGAAACAACTTTATTAGTTTTTCACATGGCCTTAGTTGCTCCAACACTCAGTTGTGTACGTGGTGCTGGGGTTTGAACCCGGGTCCTCGTGCTTGCCAGGCAAGCGCTGAAACCGCTGAGCCACTGCTCCAGCCCAGTTATTATCTTTTAAAAGTATTTATTCTCCCTTATTCTCCTCTTTTCTTCATAAACACATGGTAGACTGTTTGCTATGTTCCATAAGCCTCCAATGTTTATGTTTATTTTGCATTTTTTTTGCTGTGTTTTGATTTATATATTCTCTATTTATCTTCTTTGAGTTCCCTTATTCTTTTTTCTACTACGCACTCAATCTGCTATGAAGCACATCCAGTGCATTATTCTTAATTTTAGATGTTGTAGTTTTTGGTCTAGAATGCCCAGTTTATTTTTTGAGATATCACTTGATGTGTGAAGATCCCCCATGAAGCATAGCTCCGGCTGTTCAGTCTTTGGGTAGTCTTCTTCCACAGTGACCCTGGCCATGTGCCTTGCTTTAGCCAATGGGACTTCAGCAAACACAACACAAGCAGAAGTTTGATAACCGCTGCATGGCGAGTCCTCCCCTCTTGGAACTAGCCTCTGGGTAAGAAGCCAAGATTAATTTCCTTGACATGGAGAGGCCAGGCGGAAAGAGATGTAGTCGCATGAGGGACCCCATGTGAGAAAAACAGAAGAAACACTCACTCGAAGCACAGAATTGTGAGAAACAAATAATAAAAGGTCAAAGTCAAGGTTAAGGGTCATATGTTTTCTCTCCTGTGCCGAAGGTAGAGAGGACAGAGGAAACGAAGGTTGAGGTGGATCTAAAAATCAAAGTGAGATCAGTAGAGGAAGGGGCCCCAGGGTGGGAGTCAGGAAGAGAGAGGGGAAGTGCTGGGGAGGGCCGTTGTGATGGATGTGGAAAATTACCAGAAGCCACTCCGCCAGACATCAAAACCCCTACTCACCGTTTCCAAGAAGTTCAGACTGGCCTTGGCCTTTATGGAACCCATTGTCTCAGGCCCTCATCAGAGGATCCCCACTCTGCTGAAAGAACCAGTTTAACCAGAAAACTGGCAGCTTGGCCCCTGCCCCTCAGTCCCTCTACATAGCCCCAGGCTATGAGTGGCAGGTGGGTCCCAGAATAAGCCACTGCTCTCCTAGTTCCTACCTTTTTCATCTCTTTCCTAATACATTGGCCACATTATATTGTTATATTGTGTGAGTGTGTGAATATATAACAACAAATCCCATCAATATGCACAACTGTAATGCACCAATAAAAAGTGGGGAAAAGTTGTATTTTAATGCATGACATTTTAGAATATTTTATAATATGGCGGTAGAAAACAGATACCTTTTTATGTATTAGCTTTTTTTTTTTTTTTAAGAGAGAAAGAGAGAATCAATTCTATTTAGTTTTTCATGTGGCTTTTGTTGCTCCGACACTTTGTTGTCTATGTGGTGCTGGGGCTTGAACCCGGGTCCTTGCAGATGCCAGGCAAGCATTGCAACTGCTGAGCCATTGATCTGACCCCTTACATATTAGTTTTAATTCTGTATCCTACTTTTTTTTTTTTAAAAGAGAGAAAGACAGTGAGAGAGAGAGAGAGAGAGAGAGAGAATCAATTTTTATTTAGTTTTTCACGTGGTTTTCATTGCTCTGACACTTAGTTGTTATAGTGCTTGCCTGGCATGCGCAAGCACACAGGTTCAAACTCCAGCACCCACGTACACAACTAAGTGTCAGAGCAATGAAAGGCATGTGAAAAACTCAATAAAAATTGGTTCTTTCTGTGTCTCTCTCTCACACTGTCCTTCTCTCTTAAAAAAAAATTCTAGAAACACAAGAACACAGACACATCTTTTGTTAGGTGCCGGAACACTTACACCACCATAGGTCTTGTAGATTCTAGAAAATTCCACTGAACATTTGTGGGGCCGTGAGATTGGAATGGTTTTCTGGGGAGAGCTGCTGGGGTGCACTAACAGGCAAAGGCGGGGATCAGCCGGAGGTGTTTATTAAAGACTCAACAATCCACTGGGGTCAAAGTGAGGAGCACTTCGCCTGCGTCTCTGGCTTGGGCGTCAGAGCTTCATAACAGCCACGGCTTGTTTCTCGGCTGGTACTTGGGCTTCACGCAGCACATCTTGCCATTCGTGCAGTAAACGTAGACCCTTTCCTTCCGGGAGCACTTGAGGCGGCATTTGCCGTGAAGATTCCAGCACCTTAGGGCCTCAGCTGAAATACAGAAGGAGGAGGAAGGGAGACAACGTGAGTCCTAAGAAAAGGTGGGCTTTCTAATCAGGATCAAGAAACAGGTTACAGGGCTGGAGCGGTGGCTCGGCGGTTCCGGCGCTTGCCTGGCATGCACAAGTACACGGGTTCAAACCCAAGCACCACGCACACAACCAAGTGTCAGAGCAACGAAGGCCATGAGAAAAACTCAATGAAAACTGATTCTCTCTCTCTCTCTCTCTCTCTCTCTCTCTCTCACACACACACACACACACAAAACGCTGTCCTTGTCTCTTAAAAAAAAGAAAAGAAAAAAAGAAACGGTTTACAGGATTTGTCCATCAAAAAACAAAACAAACAAACAAAAAAAAACCCCAAACAAACAAAACCACTCTGGAATTAAAGGGATTAAAACAGATGTGATAGAGGGTCCTCAGTTTCCCTTGTCTTTGATGCTCTCCACCTCTTATTTATTTCTCTTTTCTTTCTTTCTTTCTTTCTTTCCTCCTCCTTCCTCCTCCTCCTCCTCCTCCTCCTCCTCCTCCTCTTCTTCTTCTTCTTCTTCTTCTTCTTCTTCTTCTTCTTCTTCTTCTTCTTCTTCTTCTTTTCCTCTTCTTCTTCTTTTCCTCTTCTTCTTTGCTATCTACCTTGCCCATGAATCTGGACTAAGCAACAAACCAAGGCACTTTCAAAAACCACCCTTAAAAGAACTGTTTTGAGCGATTGGGTTGGGACTGCACCCAAACACCCCAACCAAGGAGGCTATTGTTCAACCATTGCACCCACAAATTTGCAGAAAGTAAGACAGAACCTGCTACCTGAGCCAAACCAAAGGGCATGTACCCATTTTTTTTCTCTACAAAAACTCCAATCCTGCTTAACTGAGAGTTACCTTGGTGTACATTAGCTAAATAAAGACTTTATTCTTCTATTTTTATTATTAATTAATTTATTTATTTGGGAAAAAGAGCATCCCTGAGTTGTCCAGGCAGACCTGGAACTTGTGATCCTCCTGCCTCAGTCTCCATGGTAGCTGGGATTACAGGCAAGTGCCACCATGCCAGGCTTGAATAAAGACTTTGATTTCTATTTGCGTCCCTGAAGGGGTTTCCTTTTGATAAGACTAACATAGGGCTAAAACAGGGAGGAAGAAGTGGGGAATCGAAAGGGAAGGTTACGTAGAAGCGACCTAGAGCCTCATCTTCTCCAACGCTCAGCACCACTTCCTGCCCTCCATGGAGAGGACAAACGGCGTGTAATGTTTAAGAGCATGGACTATGGAAGCTCCAGAAGGCTGGATTTGAGACCTGGTTCTGCCACAGTTGTAATGGAGGTCTTGAGTAAGTTTCTTCCTTACTCAGAGTGTCATTCTCTGCTTTTGAAAAAAAGGCTAATAGTACCTATTTCAGAAAAGCTGTTGTGGATACTAAATAAAATAACATAAAATCTTCCAGCATTAAGAAGTTCAGGAAAGGGGCTGGAGCAGTGGCTCAGTGGTCAGCGGTATAGCGCTTGCCTGGCATACAAAAGACTGAGTTCGAACCCCAGCAATGAAGTGTCCGAGCAACGAAAGCTACATGAAAAACTAAATAAAAATTGATTCTCTTTCTTTCACTGTCCCTCTCTCTTAAAAAAAAAAACAAAAAGAAAAAAACTTCAAAAGTTCAGGAAGGAAGTCACTTAGTGAATGACGAATCACTGGGGAAAAAAAGGCCTTTTGGAAAAATGTCTAACTTGGAAGGGAGAGCAAGGCAAATAATCTCAAATAATGTTTTAAGGGAAACAGATGATGAAAAACAGGAAAGATGTAAGAATGGGTCTTCTTGGGGCTGGAGCCATGGCTAAGAGGTTATAGGGCTTGCCTGGACTGCACAAGGACCCAGGTTTGAACCCCAGAACCACGTACACAACTAAAAAAAGAAAATGAATTGGTCTTCCTCAGGCTGAACTGCAGCAACAAGGGCCATATTCATCCTCCTACTTTAGACAATAAGTGGGCAAAATGTATATGAAACAAATATTTTCAAACATTGGGCAACATTTGGCATAAGGCTGTGATTCTTTTTAAAAATTTTTTTTTAAATTAAAGAGTTGAGTTGTTCTACAATCATAAATGCAAATAAAGTAGCAACAAGATATGCATTTAATCCTAAACCATAGATAACCCCACATTGCCCACACCCCAGTCTCTTGATTCTTCTATATTATGTCCCTATAGCAAATATAAATGTCCATATGTATATGTGTGTGTGTATGTATATATATATATATATATATATATATATATATATGTATGTATATGTATTAGATTGTGAATTTTCTAGAATTAAATGATTGCATAAATATTATTTGACTTGGGGGGAGTAAAGATTATGCTACATTATTGTCTCTCTAGATCCCTCCCTATCTTCTCTCTCTCTCCCATCCTCCACCTTGCCTCCCTCCTCCCGCCTTACGTGTCTATAGTTCCCCTAGGTTATGTGTTGCTATGCTTTTCGTGGGTCCAATGCATGAGTTTGACTATCTTTCACCTAAACCTGGGTTTAGCTCCAGCCTCCACAAATGAGGGGAAACATTCGACCCTTGACTGTCTGGGTTTGGCTAACTTCATTCAACATGATTTCTTCCATTGCCATCCATTTACCATATATATCTATATGTATATCTCTATCTATCTATCTAATCATATATATATATGCATATATATGATATATATATACATCATATGTGTGCATATATATGATATATATACATATATATATAAATATATATAAAATCTGAGCTTTTAGATCCATTCATCCAGTGAGGGGCACCTGGGTTGATTCCATAAGTTAGCTATGATAAATTGAGCAGTTGTGAACATTGATTTTGCTCTGTCACTGTAATGTGCTGATTCTAACTCCTTCTAACCCAGAAGAGGGATAGCTGGGTCATATGGTAGATACAACCCTAATTTTTTTTTTTTTTAGGGCTGAGGACCGAACTCGGGGCCTTGCGCATGCTAGGCAAGCACTCTGCCACTGAGCTAAATCCCCAACCCCTCAACCCTAATTTTTTGAGAAGTTTCGACATTGTTGTTTTTTTTCTTTTAAAGAGAGAGGGACAGTGAGAGAGAGAGAGAGAGAGAGAGAGAGAGAAACAGAATCAATTTTATTTAGTTTTTCAGGTGGCCTTCGTTGCTTGGACACTTGGTTGTGTATGCGGTGCTGGGGTTTGAACCTGTGTATTTGCGCGTGCCAGGCAAGTACCGTAACTGCTGAGCCACGGCTCCAGCCCCTCCACACTGGTTTTTAGAGCAGCTGTAGCAGTCTGCAGTTCCACCAACAGTGTTCTAGTGTTCCTATCTCCCCCAACCCATCTAGCATCCATTACTGTTTATATTCTTCACCTTTGCCATTCTGACTGGAGTGAGGTGAAATTTTAATGTGGTTTTGATTTGCATGTTTCTGATTACCAGTGATTTAGAGCACTTTCTCATGTATTCATTGTCTTGCTCTATTTCCTCTGTTGAGAAGTTTCCGTTTAGCTCTCTGGCCCATTTACTGATTGGATTGTTTGTGTTTTTGAGAATAAGTTTTTAGAGTACTTTATAAATTTTGGATATTAGTCCCCTGTTGGAGGAATCACAGAAATTTATGATCCTTGAAAGAAAGGAAACAGCCAGATGAGTACCAGTTTGCTGCCTAGAAATAGTTTTAGGGTTATAGCATAAGGAAAGGGAACCCATAGTGGTCTTATTAGGGTGGAATTATAGAAAAATAGAAATCAAAGTTCAACAGAGGGTGGGAGGAAAGGAGAGAAAGGGGGACAAACTGGGGACTGAATTAGAACAAGTTACACTGCCTGCTTTTACAATTACGTCATTGCATATTCTATTGTCAGGTGTATCTAAAAAGAAGTAATGAAAATGAAAAAAAAGGAATTGAAGTTCAAGGAGGTTAACACAGCTGGAATTTGTGGGTCCCCGTGTCAGAGAGGAAAGAGAGAGAGAGGGAACCAGTAAGCAGGTGCACTGGGGAGATCTGTAGCCTTCTAAGTACTTCTGATGTTTGAAGAAACGACTTGAGGCCTTCGAGGGAACCACAAAAGGAAACAGCCAGAATAATTCCCAATGATTGGATACGTCTCGGAATATTTGGTGTGCCTACCTCCCTGAGGGGAAAGGCCTTGTCACATCTTCAGCCTTTGGTACCCAGAAGGTTGTTGCCAAATTAGCCTTAGACTAAAGGATGTCTCCCCAAAATCTTAAAAATCAGTTTAAAAAATATCCATCTGATTTCAGCTAAGCTAACTGGATGCCAGAACATAATCCAGCACTCTTTAAAGAAATATAACAAAACACAGCAGCAAATTCTACCTCGTGTATAGCCGTCAACTGATTTTTCAGGCATACAAAAAAAAAAAAATCAGGGAAATATGACCCATAGCCAGGAGAAAATCAATCAACAGATACGGAAATGATAAAGATGATGCTCCATGTGCTAAAAAAGGAAGAGAAAGAATATGGCCATAATGAAGGGAAGTAAATATGTAAAAAATATTCACATGGGGGCTGGCAGGGTGGCTCAGTGGTTGGAGCGCTTGCCCGGCATGCACGGGGACATGGGTTGGAGCCCCAGCACCACATACACAGCTAAGTGTCAGAGAAACAAAGGCCAGATGGAAAAATAAATAAAATTGGTTCTCTCTTTCTCTCCTAAAAAAAATCATCACATGGAAATGCTTGAAATATTAAATAGTGAAAAAAGTACTCACAAAGTGGGATTAAGGGCAGATTGGACTGAAGAAGAAAAGATGAAGGAGAAACGACAGCAGAAATCGTCCAAAATGAAACATGCAGAGAAAGAGAGGGCAAAAGAAGAACAGAACGCGGACAGAGCAAGCGGACCAACATACGTGTTGCTGGAGAGGAGAAAGGAGGGGCAGAGAAAGTATTTGAAGGAATAATGGCAAAAAACTTTCAAGGCTGACAAAAATTCTAAATGCACAGAAGCAAGATTCTCAGTGAACTCCAAGCAGAATAAATCCTAGAAGGCTGCATGCAAAGGCATGTCGTAATGAAATTGCTAAGAATTATGTTAAAGAAAAAAGTCTAAGAGAGTCAGAAGAAAGGACACATCAAATGCATAGGAAAAAAAGAAGAAAATAACAGAATTCCTATCAGAAAGTGCATGCTAGAAGACAGCAGAGAAGGATTTTTAAAGTAATGGAAGGGGGAAAAGACCCTCAGCAACTTAGACCCTGTCTCAAAACAAAAATAATAAGAGTTGGGGCTGGAGCGGTGGCTCAGCGGTTTCAGCGCTTGCCTGGCAAGCACGAGGACTCGGGACCTGGGTTCAAAGCCCAGCACCACGTACACAGCTAAATGTTAGAGCAACTAAGGCCATGTGGAAAACTAAATAAAGTTGCTTCTCTCTTTCTCTGTCTCTCTCACTGTCCCTCTCTCTTTAAAAAAAATTAAAAATAAAAAGAGTTGGGGTGTATGTGAGTGGGAGTGTGCCTCTGGGTTTTAATCTTGCAAAATCAAACAAATAAAAAAACCCTGAAATTCTTTTTTTTTTTATCTTTTGTGCCAGGAATTGAAACCAGAGGGACTTTACCACTGAGTCACATCCCCAGCCCTTTTTATTTTTTATTTTGAGACAGAATCTCACTAAGTTGCTTTGAACCTTGCTAGATTTCTGAGGCTGGCCTCAAACTTGCAATCCTCCTGCCTCAGCCTCCAGAGCTGCTGGGATTACAGGTATGCACCACCACACCTGGCTCAACCCAGATTTTTATTTATTTTTTTAAAGAGAGGGACAGTGAGAGAGAAAGAGAGAATCAATTTTATTTAGTTTTTCATGTGGTTTTCGTTGCTCCAACACTTCATTGTGTACATGGTGCTGGGGTTCATACCCGCATCCTCGCACATGCCAGGCAAGCACTTTAACCACTGAGCAACAGCTCCAGCCCTCAACCCAGAATTATTTACACAACAAAAATCCTCTAAAAATGGAGAAATAAAACTTTAGCTGAAAAAAATTGATCACTGAGAGCTGTCACTACAAAAAGTGTTAAAGGAAGTTATTCAGGCAGAAGAAAAATGATATCGATTGGAAGACAGGATGGATGCATAAAGAAGAGATCCAAGATTGATAAATATGTGGGCAACTGTGAACAACTTGTGTTCTCATTTAAAAATATAATGGTTTAGGGCTGGAGATAGAGCTCAGTGGAAGACCATTTCCATAGCGTGCTGGAGGGCCTCGGTTCAATCCCCAGCACTAAGGAAAACAAAAAACAAAACCCAAAAAAACTCCAAAACAATTGTTTAAAGCAAAATAAGAGCAACGCATTGCGTGGTTTATAGCAGATTAGAAGTGAGAGGTAAGACAGAGCTCAAAGGCTCTCACAGTCCCTGTGAGTCACTAGTTGAAGGCAGACTGTGACAATGTAAAGATATCTGTTGTGAACCTTAGAGCTTGTTCAAGTTCTGGTGCAGGAAATGCACAAGATGGGCCTACAATATTTTGTCACAACACATAGCTAGTGTGAACGCACGGCACTGGTTTTCTTATTAGCAAAAGGACAAAATGCAGAGGAACCCTCTTTTCTCAAGGCATCGAAGTCATTACCAACAAGAGGTGGGAGAAGGCAGTTAGCCTGAGAGACTCCATGTTTGCACTCCAGCTGACCTCCGCTGAGTATGGAAAGTGCCCGGGTACTCTAGGCTCCCAGGTACTGTGAGTCTTACAGAGTGTTCCGTAGGCACTGGCAACCGGGATGCGATTGTTCCTGTTCCACAACGTGATTGATGTCATTCTCTGGCTTCTGTAAATGAGCTTGGGCACCTGCAGACCCCCCAGGGCCTAGGAGGATATGATTTTTGCCTTTATAAGATCCTGCGAAAAGAGGACTGGAGTGCACTCGGAACAGCGTTTTGCGGTGGAGGCAGTCACCGGCCGGCTAATAAAGACTCTCCATTTGGCCCACGTTGGTCTTGGCTTCATCTCACTGGTTACCTTGGAACATTTGGAGGCCCCAGCGAGATTTGGAAGATTGCCAACCAAGCCTTGGGGCTCTCACTGTGACTCCAGCCCCAGGACATGTTTCAGATCTCTCTCCAAGTCAGTTGCTATCTTTGGGATCTTTAGTGCATCAAATTCAGAGATTTTTCTAATGTCCTGAGAGTCATGTGGTTTTGGGGCTCCAGGGGTAAGCCTGGTTGCACTGTATAGGTGGACTGTGTGGGAAGTTGGCCCCGCACTATTCACCGAGTCCAGGACTCAAGAGCGACGTCTTGCTTGAATCCCTTGGTCTGGTTCCTGGTTGAGGCCATTTGTCTGTGTCTGTCTCCTGTCTCTTTGTACTCCTGTTTCCCTGTTCTCAGAATGGGACAGTGACCATCTGGGCCCTCAACCCCACTGAACTGCATATTAAGAGGAAAGGGATAGGGATTTGACTGTGAAGTGTTTAATTTTTTAAAAATTCTGTGAGTTAGACTGGCCTACTTATGATGTTGGATGGCCAGCGGAGGGAATCACAGACCTCCAGTCTGCCTGCCAGGTTCAGAAATGCCCTCACCAGGCGCCCTGGACACCCACATAAATCTGGATTAAATTGTTCATTGAGAAACCGTCTTGGCTAAAAACTTGTCTCAAAGTATGTCCAAAGCATCCTTCTCAACAGCGCCCCTGCCACTTCACCTCCTGTCCTTCTCCCCAGATTCCTCAGGCTACCTCTCCACACCTCCCCCGGTTCCCCACTGCCTCTCCCACAGACTCCGCTCCCCTCAGGGGAAGCCTTGGTGGAGCTCCCTTCAAGGTAGAGGGAAGCCACCAACCTGATGGGCGACCCTCCGATGACCCCGCCCTACTCCAACAAATTTTTCCCTCCACCAGACCCCACTGGGACCCCAACATGGATCAAGGTAAATCACCAGACTCTTCTTAGTGGACTCCGGGAGGCAGCCTGGAGTCTAAGGTGAGGGAAACTCCAAAGGCCTGATGGGTTCTTGGAGCACTCCCTAACGGCTTAGAACATACACCCCTATAGACCCAGGCTCCTACAAACAGGCAGACATTAAACATTACATTCGTTAATCAGTTGGCCCCAGATATTAGAAAAAAGTTATTAGAAAAAGTTACAGCGACAGGAAGGATTTGAGGGAGAGGTGATATCTGAACTTGTTGAAATTGCCCAGAGGGTGTATAACAATAGGGATACCCCAGAAGAGAAGCAGAGAAAAGAATGGCCCAGATAGTGGTGGCAGCTCTATCCCCAGGCTAAGAGCAAAAGCCTAGAAGATTCTATAAGGAGGGACAAGGCCTCAGACCACCACAGAAAGAAAGGCCCCCTTATCAAAGGATCAATGTGCCTAACATAGAGAAAATGGACATTGGAAAAATAAATGCCCCCAGTGAAAAGGCCAAAGAAAACCACTGCTTCAACTAGGGAAAGTGGACGATGGATGAGGCCACGGCTCCATTCACATAAGCTGCCGAGAGCCTAGGGTCACGTTACAAACAGGGGGCAAACCTGTGGACTTCTGATTGGCACTGGGGCTACATATTCTGACTTTGACATGGCCTGAGGGCCCTTTGACAGATGAAAAGACTCTCATTCAGGGAGCCACTGGAAAGTTAAAGTCCCACCCATGGACAAAGGTTCAGATCACAAATCTGGGCCAAGTCACCTTTACTCATCTTCCTGGTTATGCTGGAATGTCCTGACCCCCTACTGAGGCGGGACTTACTACAAAAATTACAAGCCACCGTTTCCTTCCGAGGAGACCAAGCTCGACTGACTTTGGGACACACCACCCCTACGAGAGTCAATAGATTTGCACCATCCTGGACCTAAAGGACGCCTTCTGCAGTCTCCCACCGGCAGAGGTAGGCCAACCTCTTTTTGCTTTCAAATGGCCTGACCCAGGAATTCAAAAACTCCCCAGCATTATTTGATGAGGTCCTGAATGCAGACTTCCTGAATTACCGCCTAGACCACCCTGAGGTCGCCCTCCTGCAGTACGTGGATGACCTCTTACTGGCAGCT
Organism: Aplodontia rufa; assembly: GCA_004027875.1. Lineage (NCBI taxonomy): Eukaryota > Metazoa > Chordata > Mammalia > Rodentia > Aplodontiidae > Aplodontia > Aplodontia rufa. Next base: position 24,956 of record PVKS010012503.1, read on the forward strand.
AAAAATGAAACAGAATGCAAACGGGCCACAGAGGGACTGCTAAGAGAACTAGAAACTTGGGTTACCAGCTCTCAGCCCAAAAGGCACAGTTATGCACCCCAACCGCCCCTTACTTGGGGTATAAACTAAATCAAGGACCAAGAAAGTTGTCAGCCCGAAGAATCAAAGCTGTATTACAGATCCCCCAGCCAGAAACAAAATTCAGGTACCGGAGGGGAAAATAGCCTTTTGATCTGGACTAAATTTGAGCAGACAGCCTTTAAGACCCTAAAATCTACTCCTGTCTCAGCACCAGCCATTCCCCAAGGAACCAAGTCTTTCCATACTGAAAAGCAGTCTTGATTTCAGTCAGGTACAGAGCGTCAGATAAGGGATTTGGGGATGCAAAATTCCACCTATTAGTTTTGTGCTTTTCATGTTTATGGGGCCGTGAAGCCCTTTCTCAGCCTTGGGTCCGCTGTTAGTCCCTTTCCACATTGTGCTGAGGGGCTGCCTTGCCTAGAAGTCTACCAAACACTGCTTCATGTGCATGGCATCTAGACTTGGCCCTTCCCCTTAGTTTGACAATGAACCCGGTTCCTTCTTCATTTGGTGTGGTGTCCCCTCCCCCATGGGAACTTTATTGTGCAGTGTCCTTTGGTAGAGCAAGTTAAGATATCTAACTTTGTCAGATTGCAAGGTGTGTCCCTTGTGGTCTTTATAAGATGGACATTATCATCAGGAAACTGTCAAATGGACATCATCACAAGGAAGCTATCAAAGTCACCCAAATATTTAAAATAAGGCGTCAAAGATGGGGCAGTTTGAGTGTCAGTAAGAGTAAAGATTGTGATGAAAGAGAATTCATCGAATATATTTAAATTCATGACTTTTTTTTTTTTTTTTAAAGAGAGAGGGACAGTGAGAGAGACAGAGAAAGAGAGAAACAACTTTATTTAGTTTTTTTTTCACATGGCCTTAGTTGCTCCAACACTCAGTTGTGTACGTGGTGCTGGGGTTTGAACCCGGGTCCTCGTGCTTGCCAGGCAAGCGCCGAAACCGCTGAGCCACCACTCCAGCCCCGAAATTCATGACCTTATAATGATAATAAAAGCTTTTTTTGGTCACATTTGGGGGATGATAGGAAAATAAATCATTATCTTATAGATTCAAAAATAAAGAAAATCACTAAACAAGTACTCTGGCTTTCCAATGTAAATTGTACTGCTGAATAACTGAAGAGCAGACAGTTATTTTTAAAATAGTATTCCAGTGAAAATCAAATCAGCATATCACCACTTTGCAATGCCTAAAGAACTGATGATCTAGGCTTGGAGCACCCACGGCAGCTGTTGTTAAGAGAAACAGCCAGATAGTACGAATCTCCTGACAAAAGAACACGCGCAGCATCGTGTACGCAACTAAGTGTCTGAGAAACAACAACCGGATGAAAAAATACTAAAATTGATTCTCCCTTTCTCTCTCTTCCTCTCTCTTAAAAACAAAAAAGAAGGGAGAACTTGAGCCCCATCAAACCTCTGGATCAGGTGCCGATTTGCAGGAAATATGGAAATAAGAGGAATTAAAATGAATTTCACCTTAAGTATAAAATCAGCAAAATCCATACCAGAGGAAGTTATAGGTCCGTGGCCAACACTTTTCAAGAGATAGCTGGTAAAGACCTATAAAGGATGAAGATGGAACCTCTGAATTAAAAAATTAAAGGAATGTTAAAAGACATATTTTAAAAAATAGTGTGTCTAGGGATGCACCCATGAGTCCCCAAAGAAATGCAAAGAATCAATTTGGATGAAAGTCAGGATATTCCTTAGCTGGAGGAGGGAGAGAGTTGTGATGAGGGACATGGGTGGCTTCTGGGGGGACTGTTGATGTTTTGTTTATGGACCTGGATGGAGGTTACAGGATGAGCACTTGATAGCATTTATTGTTACTCCTTTACTTTATGTGGTTTTTAACATCTGTGATTCTGTGTTTTATTCTACAAAGAAAGATAAGGGAAAACCATCAACGAAATCTTGATTTTTTTTTTTTTGTACTGGGTATTAAAACCCAGGGGTCCTTAACCACTAAGCCCCAGCTCAGGGTCTCACTAAGTTGCTTAGGGCCTTGCTAAGTTGATGAGGCTGGTTTTGAACTTGCAATCCTCCTGCCTCAGACTCCCCAGCCACTGGGATTACAGGTATGTGCTACCATACTGGGCAAAATCTTGAGGGTTAGGATGAACTATTGGTCAGGAAGAGAGGAAAGATAGTCCAACTTTTTGGTTCAACGTCTTTGGAGGCTACTTAGGAATGACTTACACAGTTTTAAACTATACATAATCATCACCTAGCAACTTTCTTTCTGGAAGTCTCTCCCAGGGAACTGTGCATAGGTATAGACCAACAGGCCTTTCCACAGGGGGACCAACTATAACCAGTTTAGACACTGACCCTCCGAGAACTTCTGGTCTAGTGAGGGAAGTACATAAAAGGGCCATAAAGAAATAGCTACCCAGAAAGCAAGAGTGTAGTTAAAGTTATGAAGGAAAAACTGGGAACTGGGAGGGCTGAGGGTCTGTTACCACGATCACACCCACATGAAGTAGAAGGCAAGCACTTCCCATGGTTTCCAGGACACTGGGAAGTTTATTTATTTATTTATTTGTTAAACATGGTCTTACAATTAGGAGGGAATTATCATCAAACAATCAAGAACAAATGTATAATGACAAAACAAGCCAAAGCTGATGCCATTCCATGGTTTCCCCCTTTGGGTTCCCCATGGTTCCATGTTTCCCCTTACTTAAACCCCATGTTAATTGGACTTCTCATGGAAGTCAAAGGTTCCCCTCTGATTAGATTCCCCCATACTCCCTCCCTCCGGTCTCCTTGATATCCTTCCTATTCCCTTCTCCCCTCCCTATCCCTCTCCCTATGTCCCCCAGCATCCTAGGCAAGGTTCCCCCTGATCGTGTAAAAATTCATGCATGTTGAGATTATTATTAGCTTAGCCATATATCATACTGTTTCCAATTGTATTTTAACTTCTACAAATGAGAGAAAATATTTGGCCCTTGAGTCTCTGAGTTTGGGATATTTCACTTAGCATAATTTTTTTTCCATCTCCATCCATTTGGCTGCAAAAGCCATAATATCGTTTTCTCTAATAGCTGAGTAGTATTCCATTGTATATATGTACCAAAGTTTTTTTTTTTTCAAGAAGTTGACTTTACTGGATCGTGTTACTGTTATAAATAAAAGCTTTACAGGCTCACATTTGTCTCTACCTTAAATAACATGGGTCAATCACAAAACAAAGGCTTGACTTACAAGTATTTTACTGCTATATGCAGCCTTTTCATGCAAGTTACATATTCAGTCTGTCAGCTTTGACCCCATGGGGACATACACTTGCCACTGTATCAAACAAGTTGATTGCCTTCAGCCCAAAAGACACTAAAGGACAATTTATTTTTATGTACATAAAAGTGAACAGTGTACATTTATCCCAGTTTAGTGGCAAGTTCTTTAGCCTTGGCCTTTTCCAGCTTGGCAATGTGAGCCACGGATTTTGGACCCAGGACATTGCCTCCCCAGTGACGTCGGATCTCATCATATCTATCATTGTAGTTGGTCCTGATAGCTTCCACCAGCTTAGCTAGCGCTCCTTTATCTTCCGAGTTAACCTGTGTGAAGGCAACGGTGGTGCAAGTCTTCCTGTGAAACAGACGTCCCAGCCTAGCCTTCCCCTTGATGATGCAGTATGGGACTCCCATGTTGCGACACAGAACAGGCAGGAAGACCACCAGCTCGATGGGATCCACGTCATGTGCGATCACCACCAGCTGAGCCTTCTTGTTTTCAACCAAAGTGGTGACAGTGTTGACCCCTTAGTAGGGACATCCCTACTAAGAGACTGGTGGTCTCTTAGTAGGGCTGTCCCCTTTGCCAGCAGCTTTCTTCTCAGCTCGGGCCAGCAGCCTCTGCTTCTTCTCCTGCTTTGTCTCTGGTCTGTACTTGTGGGCGAGCTTAAGAAGCTGGGTGGCTGTTTGGCGGTCCAAAGCTTGAGTGAACTGGTTAATCGCGGGTGGCACTTTCAGCCGCTTGTAGAGTATAGCCCGTTGCTGCTGGAGCCGGATGTAGCGGGACCATTTCACAAAGTGGGTGAGGTCTCTTTTGGGCTGGATGTCCTGTCCGATGCCAAAGTTCTTGGGCCTCTTCTCGAACAGGGGGTTCACCACCTTCTTGGCTTCTTGTTTCTTGATGACGGTGGGGGCCGGAGCCACCTTCTTCCACTTGGCTCTTTCCCTTCGGCATCTTGGGTGGCTGGAGGAAAGCTGTACCAAAGTTTTTGAATCCACTCATCAAGTGAGGGGCATCTGGGTTGGTTCCATAATTTAGCTATAGTAAACTGAGCTGCTATAAACATTGAGGAAGCTGTATCTCTAATGTGCTGATTCTAGCTCTTTTGGGAAGATACCCAGGAGTGGGATAGCTGGGTCATAAGGTGGTTCCAGCCTTAATTTTTTGAGGAGTCTCCACACTGCTTTCCAGAGTGGCTGAACCAGTTTGCAGTCACACCAGCAGTGTGACAGTGTTCCTCTTTTCCCACAGCCCCTCCAGCACCTGTCATTGTTTGTATTCTTCATTTTTGCCACTCTGACCGGAGTGAGGTGAAATCTCAATGAAGTTTTGATTTGCATTTCTCTTATTGCTAGTGATATAGCCCAATACAGATTTAATGCAATCCCCATCAAGATACCAATGTCATTCTTCACGGATATAGAAAAAGCAATACTCAAATTACTATGGAATAACAGAAGACCCAGAATAGCCAAAACATTACTCAGCAAGAAGGAGGAAGCAAGTGGTATCTTGATTCCTGACCTGACATTATGCTATAGGCGTATAGTAACAAAAATAGCATGGTATTGGTATCAAAACAGAATTGAAGACCAATGGAATAGAATAGAGGATTCTGAGATGAACCCTCATACCTTTAACTATCTGATATTTGATAAAGGAGGCAAAAGCATAGTGTGGAAAAAGGATAGCCTATTTAACAAATGGTGTTAGACAAATTGGACAGTCATATGTAGACAACTGAAATTGGATCCTTACCTTTCACCCTGCACAAAAATTAAATCAAAATGGTTCAAAGATCTGGATATTAAACCAGCAACTTTACAATTGCTTGGAAAAGAAGTAGGATCAACACTACATGACATATGGGTCGGCATGGCCTTCCTTAACAAGAATCCCATGGCGCAAGCAGTAAAGTCAAGAATAAATGCATGGGATGCAATTAAACTAAAAAGCTTTTGCACAGCTAAAGATTTAGTCAAGAGTGTCAGGAGAGAACCTACAGAATGGGAGAAAATCTTTGCCTGCTACACTTTGGACAGAGGGCTAATATTCAGAATATACAAAGAACTCAAAAAAAATAACACCCAAATCACAAATAATCCAATCAATCAGTGGGCTACAGAACTAAAAAGAAAATTCTCAATGGAGGAAGTCCAAAAAGCCCATAAACATATGAGAAGATGCTCTACATCATGAGCAATAAGAGAGACACCGGGAAGTTTAAATTTACTTTCTGGAGTGGCGGCAGCAGGCCTGAGAGCTCCAGTAGAGCTCACCTCTGCCAGCCTGGTGGGGACAAGCTAGGCACAAAGGCCTTGTACTGCCTCACTCCTAGCAGCCTGGTGGCTGACCTGAGCCCCTGGGAAGTTGACACAAGGGGTGTGAGAAAGGCAGGGCAGGAGGATCTCCTGCTATGAACACCCAGATTGTTCTGGAGAGATCGCTAGAGCAGGGGCACCCTCTCCCCGCCTCTCAGAGCCTCGCTCAGGGAAACTGCTCTTTAGGGACATTCTTCTTGAGAGGGAGAGAGAGAGAGAGGGAGAGAGAGAATCAATTTTGTTTACTTTTCAATCTTTCCTTTGTTGCTCCAACATTTAGTTGTGTACATGGTGCTGGGGTTTGAACCCAGGTCCTTGCGCATGCCAGGCAAGTGCCGAAACCCTGAGCCACCGCTTCAGCCCCTAGGGACATTCTTATCATCAGCATGGACACAGTCTGAAGGGGGATTAGAAATGGTAGAGGGAAGCAGCTAAACATCTCCCTGTGCTCTCCTGAGCATAAAACTGATTTGGAAAGTCCCCTCATCTCTGGTGAAGACGGGGAAAGAGGGGAGGAGTTGAGGTCCCGAGGGACCTGTCAAGCACAGACCGAAGGCAGCAAGGGAGGGTGTGAAATAGCCTTAATCAGGAGTCCAGATGAAAGATTTGGCTGAAAAGAAGGGTCAAGTTAGTGGAGACCCCTGGCGGGGCAAGGGACCTCACCAGCCATGGGATCTGGTAGTAAGTACTAGGACACTCACTGAGCACACCCAGTGAGAACTGTCCCAGAAGTCAGCGAGGGGCTGGCCTTAACCACTGCCTCTACTCTACCCCACAGCCTTTGCGCCACCCATCCCCTGGAGCCTCTCTTCTTCCCTGTGGCTAACTCCTCATGTGCCCGCAGGTCACAGAGAGCCATGCCGTGAGCACTCCCTTAAAAATGGCACATCTGCCACCCCTGGTATTCTGCTGTCCCCTTTCCTACTTCTGCTCACTGAACTCATCACCTGACATACCAAGACTTAAGCTTATTAGTCTAGAGAATTCTTTGGGTCAGGAGAACATAAGGTCCAAGAGGACACAGATTTTGCTCATTTTGCTTCATTCTGCTTTGGTCACTGTTGTACCTCTAGCGCCTGTCACAGTGTCTGACACATGAAGTCCACTCAACTGTATTTACTGAATGAACCAATTAATTAATTAATTGATGGCATATCTGGATACTTTCTTCTAAACCCAGATGCCATTGTGGGAACGGAAAGAGGGGACAAAGAAAGGAGACATGCTGAAAGGCCAAACTCAAGAGAATGAAGCCAAGCATGGTGGTGCACACCTGTAAGCCCAGCTACGGGGGAGCCTGAGGCAGGAGGATCTCGAGTTTGAGGCTAACATGGGCAACTTAGTCTCAGAATAAAAAATAGAAAGGGCTGGGGGGGTATTGCACAGGGGTAGAGCACTTGCTTAGCATGAATGAAGCGCTGGAATCAATCCCTAGCACCAGAAAAGAAAAGAAAAGGAGGGGAGGGGTAGGGGGAGAGAGAAGAGAGAGACTCGGAATGAATAAATTTAGAAACCACTGTAGAAGAAGAAAAGACAAGCATTTAAGTGCTGAGTTTAAAAGGCACAGCCCCTGGGCTGGAGCAGCGGCTCTGGTTATGGCACTTGTCTGGCATGCGTGAGTATGCTAGTTCAAACCCCAGCACCACGTACACAACAAAGTGTCGGAGCAATGAAAGCCACGTGAAAAACTAAATAAAATTGATTCTCTCTCTTAAAATAAAAAGATTCATGCTTTTGGGGTTGGGAGTGTAGCTTAGTAGTAGAGTGTTTGCCTAGCATGTGTGAGGGCCTGGCTTCAATCCCTAGCACAGGGAAAAATATTAACAGATTCATGCATTCCACCTCCACTAGGATGGCAATAAAAATCATCATAATACTTATAAGCACAACCTCCCCTGTGCCTCCTGACGGCCAACTCTCCTGTCATGAGGAGAGACGTTCCTGGGAAAGTTCAGATGGGTTATGGAAAATAAAGAAACTGCTTTTTCTTTCTCCAGAGGAAGATTTCAGTGTGTTCGCTATCATTGTCTCGATCGGCTATAGCAATGCACTCAGGACTCCACGCTGAGCAGCGGAGGGACTGTGCAGCCACAGAGTTAGAAAGGCTCTGATCTGAGTTCTGGGCTTGCTGCTTTGCTCCGGCTGGGTGTGTTTCAGAGCCACAGACAGACACAGGACGGAGCTGAGCTTGGTTAGGAAGCACGCACATTCTGACGCTGGAACGCTTAGCTGTGGCCTTGGGGAGGATAGCAGCTTCTGCCACATGAGCAGGAGCAGGAAGGTGGCTGGTGCTGGGGTTGCAATGAGCAGACCTGACCAGGGCCACTTTCTGGCTAAGCCTTTCTGCAACCCTCACCTGGCACTGCAGGTGGAGAGCTGGGCCTTGGACCTTCTTTAGCTTTCCCTCTTGCCTCCCTGAACCCAACCCAGTCTGCCTTCTGGATAGTCCTGGAAGGCACCGAGCTCTCTCCTACATCTGGACTCTTGAGTAAGCTGCCCTCTGCCTGGGACACGTTCCTACTTCCACCTCCTCTCCTTCTCTTTCTAACTTCTACTCAAGTCTCCAGGACCAGGGTATGTCTCCAGGGTGCTGGCCTTAGCCTGGGCTGGACCCTCCTGTGTGTACCTAGTCCTTGGCATCCCCCTGCGTCGGCCTGGGTTGTTAATGCTGTTGAACTGTTTATGTCTGTGATTCTAGCTCCCATCGCTGAGCCAGCGCCGATGCAGCAATTGTAAACATAAGCCTTCCTCTCCAGCTAAGGTGGCTGTGATCTTTACTGGGGACTGTTCTGGTCTCTCCTCCTTCTGTCTTCTGCTACCCACCCCTTCTGCTCTTCCTCACACTGGGTCACCTGCATACCCTCCTGGAGGTGCGCAGGGAGAGGTGGAGGGAGAAACTCTGGATGCTGAGATCTGGAACCTGTTGCTGGCAAGTTACCTCCTGCACAAGGCTTTAGAGCCTGTTCTCCCTGCTCTTGAGATTCCCTGACCCGGCCTCAGTCTCTACAGCCCGCCCCTCCCCAGAAGGGGTCCAGGTTACCTGGAGTGAGCTGGGACAGGAGCAGCAGGGCAGCCAAAGTCAGCAATAGGAGCTTCATGGCAGGAGACCGCTTAAGGCCGAGCTGCAAGCGCAGTGATGGCGAAGCTCCGGGCGTGGGAGTGGCTGCCTTCCTGGTTAGCGCTCTCAGCACTCAGCATCCGGAGCGCAGATGCCCAAGGGGACAGTCCCACGCCCTGAGTCCACCGTGTGGGGCCGCACATCCCTGCTGATAGGCCTTCCAAGGTCAAGGACCAAGGCAGCGCCCAGCTCTTAACCGCCTGAGCCCAGGGACCACAAGGGGGCGCCACGAACACGGACTCCAGAGGGTCCGGGAAGACAGCGCAGAGGTGACGGGACGCAGTGGTTTGCAGAGCAAATACCACCGCTACGGGGGACAAGCAGAAAAGGCAGAGGACTGTCTATGTGTTGGTGCTACAAATGAGAAACACGTTGTAACTGGAGCACAAAATGAAAGGGTAACGGCAGTAAGAGGTGGTGCTCTGAGCACCAGGGACCTGCACTAACCAAGCAGTGGCCCTACCGCCAGGGTGGTCCTTTGGGTGCCAGGCCGTGCTCTTTCCTCAGAGACCCAAGAACCAACTACTTGGGTTACCTCCTCTGGACTCAGGTTTTGAAAACGCAGTCTTTCCTCTGGTCCCGCAGCCCTTGGATGTCACTGCATCATGTAGTTACTAATATCTCTTCCCTCAGCATCCTGGTTTTGTTCTTTCAAACTTCCAACAAACAAGGTGCAACCAGTTCCCTCTGTAAAAACCACTGGCTCCAACTGCTGCGTGCCTACTCTTTCCTGGCTGGAGCCTGCCGGAGACGGAGGTTGAGTGTGACAGTAGTGCACGTAGGGTTGGCAAGATAAAGTAATGGCACCCATCTGCAGTGACAAAGGATGAGTGCAGCTGAGGAGAGAAAGGCAAGTGAAGGAGAGAGGTCAGTCAGCTCAGTGATTCTTTCATTCTTTCCAAGGAAGAGAATAAGAGTCAGCATCTGGGAAGTGACTCAGTGTCCAAGTCCTAGACACCCACCATTTTTGGGGCTGTTCGTTTCTGGGAAGGAGCCTTGTTTTTCAAACTTGGATTAATTTAGACTCAACTGGGGAAGCAGAAGCACTGTCAGCATTATGGAATAAGGAATTTATTGTAAAAAATAGTATCAATTTAGATGTGGGAAATGCTGGCAAAGCATCTGAAAAGGATGGGACAACCGTCACTAACTCGCCTTAAGCAGGCAAATGGGCCAAGGACAGGAGCACATCCGGAGTCGCAGTGGGACGGCTAAGGGAGCTGGGGTGCAAGCGTGTGGAGGATTGTTGCGTCTTCAAGGTTACTGTGTTACTGGCTGGAGTGCTGGCTCAGCGGTAGGGCCTTGCCTGGCATGCACAAGGACCGGTGCTTCCATCCCAGCACCACATTATACAACTAAGTGTTGGGTAAACAATAAACCGGTTGAAAAAAAATAAAATTGATTCTCTCTCTCTTTTTAAAAAATGTTACTTTGTTATTTTTAAGGCCATAGAAAATGTTTAGTGGTGAACCTGGACCCTAGGATCCTTTTCTCCCCACATTTTTATTGGTGCAGTATAGTTGTACACAATGGTGGGGTTTGTTGTTACATATTTGTACATGCACACAATATAACAATATAATTTGGCCAATATCATCCCCCCAGGGTCATTTTGGTCAGCAGGGCTGGCAGCTGGGGAGGAGAGCTGTCATGGAATAGAGACTGGTGAAGATTAACCCAAATCTGCAAATACCTCTGTGTCTCTCCCTTGCCATCTTCAATCAGTTCCAACTTTCAGAACACAGTGGCTGCTGCTGCTTTGTTTCTACCTCCCAGAGTTCATGAATTAAAAAAATGATGGCTGCAAACCTTTACTCAATTCCATACACAGAAGGAAGTTGAAAAACGTAATTTCACCCCAGTTAGGGCTGTCTGAATGCCCACCGGGCTGTGCCACAAAACACCACAAAATCCAGAAGGGTGGAAGGTGAGGCAGGTGGGATACTCATCCTCTTTTAGGGAGAGAGAATGTGGATTCTTTTCTCCCTAAGAGAAGAGATGCTCATTGCTGAAAATGCCCAGATATGTGGAGGGTTTTTGTATGGAGAGACAGAGAAGCAGAGCTGAAATGACTGAGTCACAAGCTCTGGATTTGGTACTAACTTTCCCCGTGACCTTGGAAGAATTGCTTCTTCATTTTTTCCCCCTGGGTCTCAATCTCTTCGGTCAAGGATTTGGAGCATATGGGTCGTAGGAATCCATCCATCCGTCATATTATGTGGTCTTTTGGATGCTGAAAAGACTCAAAAGGGGAAGACATGCAGAAATCCAGGATGCCAAAATCAGGCAGTGTATTTGAACTTTCACCTCTGGATTCTCTGGGCTGCCTTCATCAGCCACAAAGTCTCTGAAACACTTAGATCATAGATCTCGTCCCTTAACACCAACTCCCATATATACCATGTGGCTTCTATCCACACACAGCATGGGGGTGCTCCCTGAAATGTCAGTGGACTAGCTTTCCTTTGTTATTCTCCCAAGAACCCCAGAACAGGTGTAATCACCATGGGTGGTCTTGTGGGGGTCAGCAAGAGAGCCTGGAGAGGAAACAGAGGAAAACCCATCTCCAGGCACACCTCTGACGTTTTCGCCTGTCCATGGAGAGTTAGAAGGCCAATTTCTCCACCCGATCATCAATCAAAGAAAAATAAAGCCAAAAGACAGTGAGGTGTCTTTGTCCAATCGGATTGGCTGGAATATTATTTTACTGATAATCCCAGAAGTTTTCAGGCTATGGGGAAGGCAGCTGAGAAATGCAAATGGTGCTTCCCTTTTGGAGGGTGTTTGCCAAAACCCGAAGCCTGGACACGTGCCCGCCTTGCAATCCTGCAATCCGGCAAACACACTTCTAGAACCGAGCAGTGGGCTCCACGCCGCTGAGCGGCAGCGACTTCCCTTTCCCCTAAAGGCTGCACCTTCATCTTCCTTTCCTTTGCTCTCAGCTCAGAATATTCAGGTAGGGCTGCTCATCTTGCTTTTGGACTTTCCATTCTCCACTGAGATTATCTTTTAAACAATACAAATGAGATAATGTTGATTTATCTGATGGCTATGCTTTCTGCTTATGATAAAATTCCAACCCCTCTCCTGGCTTCCCTGACCTGGTGGCATCACCTCTCTGACCTTGTCTCTTACCCATTTCTTTTCGCCCACCACACTTTTTCATTTTCTTTTTTATAATTTTGCCTTTTGATGTCTTCTTTGACTCATAGATTTTTTTTTTTTAAGAAAGAGAAGATCAGTGAGAGAGAGAGAGAGAGAATCAATTAGTTTTTCATGTGGCTTTCATTGCTATGACACTTCGTTGTATACATGGTGCTGGGGTTCAAACCTGCATTCTCACGCATGCCAGGCAAGCACTGTGACCACAGAGCCACCGCTCCAGCCCTCACCTGCCACTCTTCAGCACGCCAGCTTGCTTTCTTTCCACTGAGCACTCTACACTTGCTCCTACTTGGGGCATTGTGCTTGCGATTCCCTTTACCTGAAATGTTCTTCCTGATCGTCTTCTGATTGGTTCCTTCCTTCTACTCATGTCTCATGTCTCAACCTCCTGAGAAAGTTTTTCCCCCCCAGGGCTGAGGACTGAACTCGGGGAAAGCTTTTTTTTTCTAACTACCCATTCTGATGTCACCTGTGCCATCCTTCCACGTAGCTGGGCCTCCATTGCAGGGAAGGAGGACGTCCTACATGGTATCACAGATGTCCAGGGGTGAGTGTTCCAACCAACCCTAGAAGGTGGTATGACCTTATTTTGACAAAACCTTGGAAAAACCACTTCTGTTGAACTTTGTTGGTGGAAACAGAAGAATTCCTGGATTCCAGCTTTGCAGCCTCCTATCACCTCCTAACGGCAGAGTCTGATAGGAACCAACAGGAACATGAGAAAACGAGGTTTGCAGAGTTGCAGTCCCTGCTCTCCAGAGCCTGTATAAATGTGAGGTGTCACTTTGATAGTGACTTAAAAACTGGTATATTTTTCCTTTAATATTAGAAGAAAAGGATGGGATATCACTTAGATCTTTGCTGTATAACAAATCTTTAAAAAGGTAGCAGTTCAAACACTTTGAATTCATGATTTCTAGTAAGTGTGCGGTTTGGTTAGGCAGATTTATTTTGGTCTGGGCTAGTGTGGAGGGGTCTGGGTGGTCTAGAATGGAGCCACTCACGTGCCTTTGGTGGTTGACTTGCTATCACTGCCAATGACTTGGCTACATGTCTCTCATCTGTACCAGACAAGCCCTGGCTGGCTTACAGGATAGAAGTTACAGGGTTCCCAAGAGCAGGTGCATGTGACTCAGTTTCAAGAACTTTTCAAGCTTTTAGTAGCATCCTCTTGCTAATGCCCCATCGACCTAAGCAAATGAAAAGGCAAGCCCAGATTTAAAGGATGGGGAAATGGAAACAGACTATCTCTTGATGGGGAAGAGCTGCAAAATAGAGTGAGTCTTTGAAATCTAGCACAGAGTTAAAAAAAAGTCTCACTATTAGCTGATGAAATGCATGCAGAGGATGAGACCTGTCCAGGGCCCGGGAGAGAATAAGCCCTTCGAACAATTAGAACAGATCTCTGTGCTTTGATCATCCTTGGAGCAAGCTCAAAGGGAAACTGTGGTTAGTAAGGGTCAGATAGCATATTAGGTGTAGGTGTCAAGGGACAAGGCCTTGGACCCCAGTGTGTACAGAGAATTGAATATTGACAGTTGAAGCTGGAGACTCCTCCGATGTAACCCTGAGTAGGCTGGCCGTGTTGGTGGTTAAAACTTACACATTCTATGCCTTTCCAGCATCCAGAGGACCATGGTAGACGAGGATTGGGTTGATCTATACGGCTCATTGGCTTCAATCTGCTCAGGGGGTGAGATGAATCCTAGAGAGGGGAAGTGACTCTTCCCAGGTCGCATAACCACACAGTGGAACAGCCAGGACCAGGAGATGAATATTTTCAGCTCTGCCCTGTCTTGCTCTTAGTGCCAAGCTCCTTCCTAACACTGAGCTGCAGAGGCGGTGGAGCCTCCTCTCTTAGAAAATATTTCAGTAGACACATTGTGCTGAGTGAAAGTCTAATGAGTGTCCTCCCTTCTTTTTCCCAGCTCCCAAACTGGAAAAGTGCATTTGAGGAAAGGAGCTTGCTGAAGTCACATTGGAATCACGCCCACGGTGGATTCCTAGATCTGGTAATGTAGGATTTTGTAGGGCGGAGTAAAGACTGTAGGGTGTTTTGGAGGATTTTAAGCTTGGTTTTAACAAGGGCTGGCGTATGCCTAAAGTGATATCCCTCTGGCTGTTGTATGATTTATTCTTGCTGATCACTAAAAGATGAGAGGGGGAAAAGGGAGTACCAGCTCAGGGATGCGCGGTCCACACCGTGGGTGCGGAGGCGTTGCGATAGTGACTGAACATGAGGAAGGCAGGCTGTCCCAGGACAGGCTGCACACGAGGGAAGCTGAGGGCACGTATTGGTGGCACGTGTCCTAGTTGAGTAGAGGGTGCAGCATCCAGCGCTCTCACCCACTGCTCTGTCATCCTGTCGCTCCTGGGACCGCTCTCTGGGCTACGCGGAGTCATGAAGATTTTTTTGCTGACTTTTTCTGTGCTGCTGCTCTTGACCCAGGTCACCCCAGGTAACCAAGATCCCTGCAAGGGAGGGGAGAGGGTGGAGAGTGGATCTTGGTTGGGGTACTTCGGGGCTTGGGAGGATGGCTACAGAGGTGCCAAAATGGCAGGATGAGCCTTGCCACCATTTGTAAGCTCTGTGATACCCCAAGCAAACCACTTGTCTGATCTGTCAACTGAGGCTTCTAAATTTTAAAGAACAAATTGGGTTGAGCCGGACATGGTTGTGCATGCCTATAATTCCAGTGGCTTTGGAGGCTGAGGACGGAGGATCACAAGTTGAAGTCTAGCCTCAGCAACTTAGTAAGACCCTATCTTGAAATAAAAAATAAAAAAGGCTGGGGATGTGGCTCAGTGGTTAAGAACCTCTGTGTTCACTGCCTGGCACCCCTTCCCCAAACCAACCAACCAACCAAACAAACAGAAAAGCTCAAGACAAATTAAGCTGAGGGGTCAACATTGGACACACTAATATAAAAGAGAAAGGGACAGTGAGAGAAAGTGAGAAACAATTTTTATTTAGTTTTTCATGTGGCTTTCGTTGCTCTGGGGCTTTGTTGTGTACGTGATGCTGCGGTTCGAACTTGCGTACTTGTGGATGCCAGGCAAGCACCATAACCGCTGAGCCACCACTCCAGCCCCCACACTGAAATTTTGTTGTGCAATAAAAGTAGTTTTTTCATTATTTATAATAATTATTATTATTATTTTGTGATGGGGATTGAATCCAGGTCCTTGCACCATGCTCAGCAAGGGCTCTAACACTGAGTTACATCCCCAACCCTATTTCCTATAATTCATCTGAGTATTCCCAGGAGCTCCCATTTTGCTAATAGGAAAAGTTGAGGGATGGAAAGGTCACAGGGACTATACGTATACCCGGAAGACAACTCTATTTGCATTTTTAAATTTAAAACAGCTTTCTGGATTTATTCGCTCTGATTTGGATAAATGTGCAGTCTTTCAGTATTTCTACTCTCACCCCATCTTCTTTTTCCCACGATGGCAGCTGGATTGAGGCGGCTGTGGACATGCCATTACTTATTCAGTTGATAAATATTGTTCAGTGGATTCCATGAGCAAGGCACTGTGCTAGGTGCTGGAGATAGAGCGGTGCACCGACCCCAATCCCTCTCTTCTTGGAGCTTACAATTCTCCTGGGGGAAGCAACAAGCAGAGTAAACAAGGCGGGGGCAATGGACCGGGGAAGGGGAGTTTGCACTTTGGAAAGGGGCATTCGGAGAATGTCCCATGGAAGGGGTGACACCTGAACAAAGATTCACCAGGGACGAGGGGTGGGCTGGGCACACACGCTGGGAAGTGCATTCATTCGTTACAAAGCTACTTACTGAAAATGTATCTGCTGGTAGTGCCAGATAATGTATTAATTTTCTATCTATCTCTGAGGTCGAGCAATTCATTTTTATTTATTTTGAATTCATGGTTTTAGGCCATGAGTTCAGTTTGCTGCACTCATTATCCTTAGTGAAGTACAAATTGTCCTATTCTTAATCATTAGGAGCCTCTTAAATTTGCTTATTTTTTTTTTAAATATAGTCCTTCTAGTCTTTGATAAACTTCCCTGGTATCTGGTATGATAGAATGTTTCAGACTTGTTTCATAATTTCCTGCTCCAGAAGTAGACTCAGCCGTGTCTCCAAGCCCCAGCATCTTTTATTTTAGTGGGAGATAATATTCAAGACTACAATGTAGTTCTAGGTATGCTGATTTCCACTGGTTGGTTATTGTTCCTTTTTCAGAGACCAGAGCTGGAAAAATCATCTGTGTATCTATCTAAAAAGAAAATACTCCTGAGTTCATTTTGGTGTTCAAATTCAAATTCAGAACTCAAATTCAGAGCCAATATCCATAAAACATTAAGGTTTTTATTTCTTATACGGAGAATTCTAGTTCTCAAGATCATAGGGGATGATAGAATCAAAATTCCCACAATTACTCATTTATCTCTCATCACACATGCAAGAGTTGGTATAAGAACATTAAGGGCCTGGAGTGGTGGCTCTGTGGTTACGGTGCTTGCTGGGCATGCGCAAGACCATGGGTTCAAATCCCAGCACCACGTACACGATGAAGTGTGGGGGCAAAAAAAGCCACATGAAAGACTGAAGAAAATTGATTCTCTCTCTCAGTGTCCCTTTCTCTTAAATGTTAAAATATTAAATGAAGAATACCAATATTACCACAATGGCATATCATTCAAACTAGTTAAAATTTTTGCCTATGTTCTCACTGTTATTCTCTCATTTTTATATTATGCTATAACTGTATTGTCAGAACATACAGCTGTCACATTCTCTAGACCCTTATTTGAAATCCTCATTGTTTGGTATGGGGATTGAACCCAGGGATGTGTAACCACTGAGACACATCTCTAGGTCTTTTCATTTTTATTATTTTGTTTTGAGACAGGGTCTCACTAAATTGCTTAGGGCCTTGCTAAGTTGCTGAGGCTGGCCTCAAACTTGTGATCCTCCTGCCTCAGCCTCTGGAGTCACTGAGATTACAGGTGTGTACCACTGTGCTCAGTTTAAATCCTCATTTAATTTTAATTTGACAAGTAGTTGCATCCTTACTTTTTAGTCCCGTGTCAAAGCCCATCTCATTTGCTTGTCTGAAGTGCTTTCCTCGGGCTGGGGATGTAGGTCAGTGGTGGAGTGCTTCCCTAGCACGCACAAGACCTTGGGTTCAAACCCCAGTATCACAAAAAAAAAAAAAAAAGAAAGAAAGAAAGAAGGGGGGCTGGAATGGTGGCCCAGTGGCTGCAGCGCTTGTCTGGCATGTGTGAGGACTCAGGTTTGAACCCCAGCATCACATACACAAATAAGTGTTGGAGAAACAAAGATCAGATGGAAAAATAAATAAAAGTTGATTCTCTCTTTCTCTCTCTCTCTCATAAAAAAGAAAGAAAGAAAGAAAAAAATCTTACAACACTAAAGTGCTTTCCTTGCTAGATTCTTCAGGAAAGATACATGAGAGCAATATTTCTCAAGTTCAGTGTTGATGAGGGTTTTGATCCTTTGTCCTTGGAAGCCAGTTTTGTGGGATAAAACACTGTTTTCCTTTTCTTTCCTTGAGTATCTTAAATATGTGACACTATTTTTTTTCTGGCACAAGGCATGTTTGTCAAAAAAGTCTAAGTTCAGGGGCTGGAGCAGTGGCTCCGCTGTTAAAGCGCTTGCCTGGCATGTGTGAGTACACGGGTTCAAACCCCAGCACCCACGTAGAGCAATGAAAGCCACATGAAAAACTCAATAAAAATTGATTCTCTCTGTCTCTCTCTCCTCTCTCTCTCACTGTCCTTCTCTCTTTAAAAAAATGTCTAAGTACAGTCTGATTTTTTCTTTTTCTGCAGTGTCCAGCTCTTTTATTAGACTGTGCCTTGTTTTGGGCCCGTGTTCTCAGCCATGATGCATGCCCTCTTAGCATGTGCTTTCAAATATTTTTCTATTTCAGGAAATTTTATTGAACATAGTTTGTAGTGTTGTTTTTTTCTGTTTCCTTGGCTTTTTTCTTTACTGTTTCCTCGTTTTTTTCCCCCTCTAGTATTGGGGCTTGAACCCAGTGATGCATAACCACTGAGCCACATCCTCAGCCCTTTTGATTTTTGATTTTGAGACAGGGTCTCGCTAAGTTACCGAGATGGCTTTGAACCTGCAGTCCTCCTGCCTCAGCCTGGTGAGCTTCAGGGATTAGAGGTGTGAGCCACCATGCCCTGCTGGGTCCCATTTTTAAATCTGTGTTAGGTTTCTGTCCATCATGAACACTGTCACTTTCCTGATACCTTTCTTCCTTTCTTTTTGATTGAAATATCCTGTCTGCTGGATTCCTTTATGCTGTTATCTGCTACAGTATTTGCTAATACTTCTAGTTCAGTTCTTACTTGTGAAATGATTTCTTCAAAAGTTTTGAATCCTGAGCTGGAGCGGTGGCTCAGTGGTTGCGGCGCTTGCCTGGTGTGCCTGAGGAGCTGGGTTCGAACCCCAGCACCACATACACAACTGGGTGTGGGAGAAACAAAGACCAGATGGAGAAGTAAATAGGATTCTCTCTTTCTCTCTCACTCCCCTCCCTCTCTGCCTCTTTTTTTGGGAACAAAAAAAAATTTTATTTGGAATCCTTTCTTAGGGCCTGTAATTTTTATATCTATTTTCCCCCACACTTTAAATCTAATTCCTACGACAATTCTCTGAAGCAGGTGTTCTATCTTCAAGGCCTACCACTTGGGTGGTGATACAGGTGGATTTTAGTCCAGGTGTTGAACTACACTGGGCTGTGCTGTTAACCATTCTGACCCACTGAGTCTCTGGGAGCGAACATTCTCGAAGGGCTGGGTTGGGGATAGGGTGTCCAGTGAGCATCTGAGACTCTGTTACCCACTGGCTATCTAGAGCTGACTCCTCCTCCTGTGGTTACCGTCTTACTGACCTGCTCTCAATCCAAGGCCTATTTTGCCTCATGCCTGATTTAAAAAAAAAACAAAACATTATTTTTATTCTTTGCATTAGGTGGCACTGAAAAATGTTGGAATCATCGTGGCTCCTGCAGAGAAAAATGCATCAAGAATGAAAAGGCCTATGTTTTCTGCTTAAGCGGGAAAATGTGCTGTGTGAGGCCGGTGGACCAACCCGATTTATCCTGGGGATGAATTAGTGCTTTGAAGTGGAGACCACGGAAATGCAGAGAAGCCAGACCCGATTCTAACCTCACTAGATCCCCGAGCTTTATTAAAACACTCTTTGCTGACTTCTGCGTTTGTGTCTTGGTTGAACTTACTCAAGTTCAAGTAGAGGAGGTGTGGGTGAGGAGGACAGGTAGCCTGCCACGTCTGTGGGTTCTGCTTCTGTGGAGTCAACCAGCTGCTGAAGGAAAATATTTGGGGGAAAAATTGTGTCTGTATTGGACAGGTACAGACTATATAAGAGCTATTGACAGCGTTTGCGTTGCATTAGGTATTATAAGTAATCTAGTGATGACTTAAAGTACAGTCACTCCTTGGTGTCTATGGGGGAATGGTTCTGGAATCCCCTATAATACAAACTCGTGTGTGTTCAAGTCCTCTAAACAGAACGATGTACTGATTACATGTGACCTATGCACACCCTTTTGGATCCTTGAAATCTTTTCTATCTTACTTATAACAACTAATACAATGTAAATGCTACATAAGTAGTTGGTGAATAGTGATAAGAATAAAGTTTGGATATGTTCAGAATGGACACATTTCTTTTTTTTTTTTTTTAAAGAAAGAAGCACACAGAGAGAGAGAGAGAGAGGAGAGACAGAATCAATTTTTATTGAGTTTTTCATGTGGCTTTCATTGCTCTGACGTTTAGTTGTTTTATTGAGTTTTTCACGTGGCTTTCATTTCCTTGCTTTTGGCATGCGCAAGTACACAGGTTCAAACCCCAGCACCCACATACACAATTAAGTGTCAGAGCTACATCCCTTGTCCTTGTCCTTTTTTTTTGATAGGGTCTCACTAAGTTGCTGAAGCTGGCCTCAAACTTGCTATCCTCCTGTCTCCTTTTTCTATGTATGTGAAGAATACTTTTGGAAATTTGATAGGGATTGCATTGAACATGTAGATTGCTTAGGGCAGTATGGACATTTTAGCATTAATTCTCCCAATCCATTAATATGGGATATCTTCCCATTTATTTGTGTTTGCTTCAGTTATTTATCCGTGTCTCTCTCTCTCTCTTTTTTTTTTCCAGCACAGGGGATCAAACCCAGGGCCTTGCACAAGCTGAGCGAGCATTATACCGCGGAGCTGCATCCCCAGTCCTTTTAATTTTATTCGGAGACTGAGTCTGTCTAAATTGCTCAGTCTGGCCTTGAGCTTGTGATCTTCCTGCCTCAGCCTCCCAAGTAGATGAGATTACACTTGTGTGCCTCCATGTCCAGCTTATCAATGTTATATATTTTCAGTATACACAGATAGATCTTTCACCTCCTTGATTAAATTTCTTCTTAATCACTTTAGTTTTTTTTTTTTATCCACTGTAGTTGGGATTATTTTCTTGATTTCTCTTTATAAATTCATTATTTATTTGCTTATGCTTTGGACACCTGGTCTCACAATGTTGCCTAGGCTGGTCTTGAACTCCTGGGCCAGAGCGATTCTTCCGCCTCCACCTCCTGAGTAACTACAACAGTAGGCATGTGCCATTGTGCCTGGACTTTCTTTTTGATGTTATTATAAATGGGATTAAGTAATCTTTGTTGAATAGTCAATTGTTCATTTATTCCTTTCAATCAAACTGAGAGGTAATTATTGTCATTGCTTTTAATTATAGATGGGGAAACTGAGGCTTAGACCAGCAAAGCAGTCTACTCAGTGCTACCCACAAAACTAACGTGAAGAGGAGTTAGGATTAAAGGTTGGTCTATGGGGTTGGGGATTTAGCTCAGTGGCAGAGTGCTTGCCTAGCATGCGCAAGCCCCGAGTTCAATCCTCAGCCCTGAAAAAAAGAAAAAAGAAAAAAAAGTTGGTCTGGGTGACACAAAGGGGAGGGTTGAGATTATAAACTTGCAAATAGCTCCTTGCCTCCTAAATCATCACGGATGTAAATGGAAGTGTTTATTATATTTATCTAGCGAAAGGGACAGTGAGAGAGAAGGAGAGAGAGAGAAAGAGAATCAATTTAAATTTAATTTTGCATGTGGCTTTCATTGCTCTGACACTTCATTGTGTACTTGGTACTGGGATTCGAACCTGCATCCTCACGAATGCCAGGCAAGAGCTGTAACTGCTGAGCCACTGCTCCAGCCCCTTTATCTGAATTTCGTAAATGAAAATCCGGAGTGGACAGTGTTACAGTGTGTTAGGTCTTATTTTTTGAGATTGTCACAGAAGCTGAAGACTTAAGCAGAACACAACTCTATCCCCAGATTAAGCACTTACCCCTTTCTTTCTCTTTCTATAAGTTATTTTAATTTTCATCAAAACACATATGCACCTAATTTTAAGAATCAACATTGGATAAAAGACTATAATAAAATATAAAAGCCATTAATTTCTCTTTCTTCATTTGATGCTCTCCATAGAAAGCCCTTGTGTATTTTTTGGTTGTTTTTTTGAATTTCATTTCCATCTCTTCTATTAGTATTAAGCTAATGTGGAAATATTGTTACTTCTTAATTTTTCAGTTTTGATTATTTTTCCATTGAATTTCTGCTATGGAAAATTAGGATTTAGTTGTCTTTCATCCCCCTTGAATATATTCAGAATCATTAGTTATTTTACCAATTTTATCTTCCAAGACCCTTCTCCTCCTGAGCATGCGGAACTTTAGATTACAATTAAAATTTAAAGGCGTTATCCTGGGTCACCATTTATATCATCTATGGATCTCCTTGATTATCTTCTGAGACAAACGCCCGGCTCTATTATCCTAATTCTTTCTTGATTTACTCATTTATTTGGGCAGCGCATTTCCTGGTGGCTTCCTGGAAATGTTTGATTTCAATATACTAACTTCACACATAGTAGTCTGGTTGATCATTACATATTGGAAATAGGTTCACCTCAGAATTTCGAAGGCATTATCCACTGTCCTTCAATTTCTGGAGTCACTGTGCAGAAATCTGAAGCTATTCTTGATTCTTCTCCTTGACCTGTTATTTCTCTCTGTAAATATTTAAGATGTTCTCTTTGTCTTGGAGCTTTTAAAGTTTCATGTGGTATATTATTTAAATCAGTTTTGCTGAGTGCATAGTGAGTCCTCTTGATCTGAACACTCATGTCTTTCAATTCTAGGGCCATTTTTTTCCTTGACTTATTTCTTGGATGATTTCCTGCTGTTGGTCCCCATTTCTGGAGTTTTTAATTTTCCAAATGTTGGACTCCCTGGAAGATTCTCTAGTTTTCTTATATTTTCTCTACTGCTTTTTTATCTCTGTCATTTTATTCTAATTTCTAGAAATTTCTTTCTTTCTTTTTAAAAGCAATTTTTACTTTGTTTTTCACGTGACTTTCATTCCTCGGACGCTTTGTTGTGTACGTGGTGCTGGGATTTGAACTCACGCACTCGCACATGCCAGACAAGCACCACAAATGCCGAGCCACAGCTCCAGCCCCCTAATTTCTAAAAATTTCATCTTTGTGCTTTTCATTTCTAAATGCTTCTTGTCACTTCTGATATTTCTTTTCTAATTTGAACAATGCTCCACATAGACAAACTGCTAGGCATTGTCATTTTAAAAACACCTCCTTGTCAGGTGCAGTGGCCCATGCCTGTAATCCCAGCAGCTCCGGAGCCTGGGGCAGGAGGATCACAAATTCGAAGTCAGCCTCAGCAACTTAGCGAGGCCCTGTCTCATAATAAAAAATAAAAAAGGGCTGGGGATGTGGCTCAGTGGCCCTGTCTCATAATAAAAAATAAAAAAGGGCTGGGGATGTGGCTCAGTGGTTGATCACCTCTGGGCTCAATCCCCAGTACCAAAAAACAACAAACAAACAAGCAAATAATAGCTCCTTTTAGGTGTTTTCTTGAGAGCAGTCTCCCTGGTTTTAGAAAGGAAGAGGAGGCTGAAAGAGGCAGGTCACGAGGCCTCATCAGAACGACAGGAGAACATGCTGCTCTACTTTGAAATTGTGG
Source organism: Aplodontia rufa (assembly GCA_004027875.1). Classification (NCBI taxonomy): domain Eukaryota; kingdom Metazoa; phylum Chordata; class Mammalia; order Rodentia; family Aplodontiidae; genus Aplodontia; species Aplodontia rufa. The sequence goes on from PVKS010012503.1 coordinate 47,976, forward strand.
AGAAGAAGCTTGGGATGATTGATCGGAAGGAGAAAAGACCAAATGGACTCATGATAGGCGTCTTCAAGTATTTGACACCAAATTATTTTTGGACTCATTCTCTGTAATTGTTAAAGAACAGAAATAGGAATGGTGAATAGATGTGACAGAAAGGTAAATTCTGGCCCAACAGAAATAACTTCCTCAAAATTGGAGGGGTCCAGGGGTGGAGTGTCCTATAATGACATATATTGATTTTCCATTTCTAGAAGTGTTCTAAGAGAGAAGGCTAAGGTCACTTATAGGAGAGTCTTACTTTGATGTATGTCAGGTGCAATAACTTCTAAGTCCATGCTCAAAAACTTAAAGAAAAAAATGGCTCTGTAGTTCCAAAATCTAGTATTCCCCAAATCAGTGATTTTTAGACTTTCTTTCTTTCTTTTTTTTTTTTTTTAAAGCAGAATACATTGGGCTGGAGTGGTGGCTCAGAGGTTTCAGTGCTTGCCTGGCAAGCACAAGGACCTGGGTTCAAACCCCAGCACCACATACACAACTGAGTGTTGGAGCAACTAAGACCATGTGAAAAACCAAATAAAGTTGTTAAAAAAAGCAGAATACAACTATCTTTTTACCTTTTAATTGATTTTAATTTACATACACTATTTGTACTTATTTATGGGATACAGTGATATAATTCAATATGTGTATACAGTGTGTAATTATCAAATAAACTAAGTTTTCTACCCCATACATTTGAAAATAACTAGAGGAGCAGAGAATTTTTTTTTTTGGTATTGGGAATTGAATCCAAGGGCGGTTCACCTCTAAGCAACATCCTCAGCTCATTTTTATTTTTTATTTTGAGATAGTGTCTCGCTAAGTTGCTCAGGGTCTTGTTAAGTTACCGAGACTGGTTTTGAACTTGTGATCCTCCTTCCTCAGCCTCCTGAGCCACTGGGATTACAGGAATGAGCCACCATGCCCAGAGAGGAACAGAAAAAAATTTTAAAACCAAAAACTTACATGAAACTCAATGCATCAAACAGATCAACTTAAGGAAAACCAGAAGGTGCAGATCCCTGTCCTTTCAGCCTCCTCCAGTTTCTTGCTTTTGCCCCGAGACCCAAGTCTAAATTTCTTACATTTGCGCTAGAGGACTTTAAAAAGCTTATTCATATCCAGTTTCCCCACATTACATGATACAGGAAGTGGCAGCTCAGCCGGGCAGTAAATCCAGCGTTCGCAGATGGCTTACCGTTCTGTTCACAGGGCTCCCCAGCCCGGAACCCTGTCTCACACTATTTCTCTGGCATCCATTCTCCTTCAGGACTTATAGAAGGTCCTCCGTGAGCCCTAGGCTATCCTGGCTGTTGGTGATCCCTTGATCTGTTCTACTGTTTACTATTGTGTGTGTGTGTGTGTGAATTTTGTTTTGACACAACCCACTTTGTATTGCTTTTACTCTTACTGTCTTGACTACTGTGATGATCTATTTGATAGTTACCTGGCTTTTTAAATTTTGCTTTATTATATTTTCAGATTTTTTTTATTGTGATAAGAACACTTAACATATGGCACACTGCTTTAACAGATTTGTAAGTGTGCAATAACATTGTGGACTAGAGGTACCACGTTGGAGAGACACTCTCTACAGCTTAAACATCTTGCTTAACTGAAACTTTACGTCCCCTCTTGAGTGTCTCTGTTTCCCCTTCCTCCCCAACAGCCACCGTGCCAAGCTTTGTTTCTGTGAATTTGTTTATTTTAGGTCCTCATGTAATGGAATCTTGCTGTCTTGCCTTCCTGTGATTGGTTTATTTTTCTTAGCCTCATACACTTAAGGTTCAACTGTGATGTCAGACCTTGCAGGTTTTTCTTCCTTTTAAGGTTGCATAGCATTCCGCTGAATTGACGTACCTCGTTTTCTTTATCCACTCATTTGTTGACGGATGTTTAGGTTCCTTCCACATCTTGCCTATTGTGAATATCGCCGTAGTGAATGTGGGTATGCAAATATGTCTTTGAGATACTGAGTCCAGTCCATCAGGATAGTGCCCAGCGGTGGGATTGCTAGGTCCTAGGGTGTTTCTTCTTGCAGCTTGTTCTTTCTAAGGAACTCCCATACTGTTTTCTGTAGGGGCTGCACCATTTCACATCCCCACCCAAATGGGCAAAGGTTTTTCTAGATCCTCAGCGTCACTTATCTTGTGGTTTTGCTCCAAAGCTTATGTTCTTTCCATTGCTCCAAACTCCTCTGGTGATAGTATCTAATATCATTTCATATAACTGAAATAAAAAACCCAACATGTTGGGGCTCAGCGGTGGAGCTGTCACCTGGCGTGCATGAGGACCGGTGTTAGAACCCCAGCACCACACACACATCTAAACGTTAGAAAAACTGAAAAACGAAACCAACCAAATAAAAAAGACAAAAAACAAAACAAAAACAAAAAAGGGTGAGAAAATAAAGTTGATTTTCTCTCTCTTAAAAAAAAAGCCAACATGTTGACTGCCGTTGCTAATTCCACAAAGCACCGGGAGCAGGAGGTTAAGAGAAAGCCAAAAAACTGCAAGCCGCATGGGCTACATGGTTGTCATCTTTCCTTACCACCCGCTAACGCCCTCTTCCCCCAAAGACTGTGAGAAGTGATGTGTAGATGCTCGTCCTCTGCTTCAGTGGTGGGGGCAGGAGTGGGCGACAGACATCTGAGAAGGCTGCGGATCACGGTCAAGCGTGATGAACCTGCCCCGCTGGAAACAGCTGGTTCTCCAGGCCGGGCCCTCAAGGTGCACTCCTGGCTTACGCTGCACCGAAGCAGGAGAGGCTCGCCAGGCAGAGTTTCCCGAATCTCGGGGACCACCCTCTCTTCTACTAGGCCAGAACTGAGAACAGTGTTGAGTAGGAGTCCAAGCACTGCAGAATATATTTAAAGGGGTCACAGATACTGGATTGGCTCCAGAACCAGGCCTCAGATTTGTGATCCTCCTGCCTCAGCCTCCTGAGTTGCTGGGATGACAGGTGTGTACCATTGCACCTATTTTGAATTTTTTTAAAATAGAAGAAAATGAAGCTTATCAAAGTTGAATGACCCATCCAAGCCCGTATAGCTGATACGTGGCAGAAACAGTGCTTGAATCCAAGGTTTTCTTCCATTCCATACAGCACTTGTTGTATAGAAAAATAGATGAATAAATTGCATTTATTATTTTGGCTCAATTTATTTGTAAAACCTCAGACATGGCCTCATATTTTGTCTACTTTTTTTTTCTTTTTTGGTTATCTGGGATTGAACCCAGGGGGACTTAACCACTGAGCCACATCCCCAGCCTGTTTTTATTTTTTTGTTTTTTATTGAGACAGGGGCTCGTTAAGCTGCTTACAGCCTCACCAAGTTGCTGAGGCTGGCTTTGAACTTGTGATCTCCTGCCTCAACCTGCCGAGCTTCTGGGATTACAGGCGTGCACCACTTGGCCTGGCCCACTACTCTTACATAGCAATATCCATCTTTCATGATATTAATAAATGACCAAGAAAATCTATTGTGTTCTTATCCCAAACTTGAAAAACAAAGTGTTATCAAAGATAATAATAAGCCCTTCCTGTCCTTGTTTCTAATAATGTAGGAACTACTACTCAGAACAAGAAGCCCTTTGATTCAAATGTAAGAGTATTCTAGTCATAAGCACAAAGATCTAAAATCCACTTTTGAGCCATTTCTGTACAGTTAAAAGAGGTGATGAATCTTAAGGACACAGTGAGAGGCCACCATGGCAAAGGGCAGCTGCTCTCCCAAGGTCTTGACTATGACCTATTACCCACGACAAGTATGGCGTGAATTCCCCTCCCAGTCCCCCAGACACCAGGTGCCTCCTAAAAGCCAGGATGCCTTCACCACAATGCCTCCAAGAATAAATTGCATGAGCTGGTGAGTGTGTTGGGGATCACTACAGAAAGAAGACAAACCCCTGGCAACCTGACCCGTAGCCTGGTACAAGCACGGCATGCATTTCCTTCCGCCCCCACCTGCGTGCCTTCTCAGCTCCAAGAGCCCGGCCTTATCTGGGCCAGGATGTTAGTGTGGGATGCGCCCCCCATAGAGGGAGGCAGCAGTTCCTGGGATGAATTAACTGTCCATTCTTCAAGGCCGGGATGTTGCACAGTGCCCATGACCTGTGGAAAGATCCCCAGACTCCAGCTCCCCGCTGCAACTCCTACGCGTGGGTAAAAGCTTGCCACCTGCGTTTTTTTGGGGGGCCAGCCTGATTTCTCTCCCAGTGCTCCCCCCCTTCTCCTCCAGGGGAACCAGCACCCCCACCCTGCTGTCTGCCCGGCTCTAAAGCCCCGCCTGCGTGCTTGTGCTCGATTCTGCCACCAGGTCAGCCGTTCCCATCTCCTGTACCATTAAGAGTGGCGCGCACCCCGGAGAGGCAGGTGAACGTTGTCCAAGTGCACAGAAGTTCTCCTTTAGCCTGAAGAGCAATCAAGACACTGTCTCATGGTGTCTTGTGACAGAAAGGGAGAGGGTTTTTTGTTTTTGTTTTTTTGTACCAAGGGTCGAGCCCAGGGGTGCTTATCAACTGAGGCACATCCCCAACCCCTGCTTTGCTTTTCTTTTAAAGAGAGAATCAATTTTATTTATTTTTTTCATGTGGCTTTTGTTTCTCTGATGCTTAGTTGTGTGTGTGGTGCTGGGGTTCGAACCCAGGTCCTTGTGCATGCCAGGCAAGCTCTCCAACTGCTGAGCCACCGCTCCAGCCCTTCCCCAGCCTTTTTATATTTATTTTGAGACAGGGTCTCGCTAAGTTGCTTAGGTCCTTTCACTGAGTTGCTGAGGCTGGCCTCCCACCCAGGATCCTCAGCCTCCTGTAATCCTGTAATTCCTGGGTCACAGGCGTGGCTGGAGAGAGGTCTTTTGGTGAGCGTCTTCTGTGCTGCTGAACCCTGTTGTTGGTCCTCCTCAATGACGCACACAATGGATTACATCACTCTTTTATTTTGCTCGTCAGCATCCATAAGAACAACCGTGAGAGCTTAAGGCTCCCTTCCTCTCTCACTTCCTCCTTTCCTCCCCTCCCCACCCCTCCTTTCTTCTCTTCTTTCTTTCTTTTGATACCAGGAATTGAACCCAGAGATGCTTAACCACTGAGCTACATCAACAGATTTTTTTTTAAAGAGAGAGAGGGAAAATGAGAGAGACCGAGAGAAAGAGAGAATCATTTTCATTCAGTTTTTCATGTGGCTTTTGTTGCTCCAACACTTTGTTGTGCATGTGGTGCTGGGGTTTGAACCCGTGGACTCAAGCGTGCAAGGCAAGTGCCGTAACCACTGAGCCACCGCTCCAGCCCCCATCAACAGCCTTTAAAAAAAAAAAAATATATATATATATATATATATATATTTTTTTTTTTTTTTTTTTTTTTTAAATTTTTGAGACAGCTTCTGGCTAAGTTGCTGAGGCTGGCTTTGAACTTGCAATCCTCCTGCCTCAGTCTCTGAGTCACTGTGCCACTGAGCCTGGCTTGCTTGTTTTCCTTCCTTCCTTCTTTTTCCCTCCTTCCTTCCCTCCCTCCATCCCCTTGTCCCTCCCTTTCTTTCTTCCTCCCTGTCCTCCCTCC
>PVKS010012504.1:0-53567 GCA_004027875.1 Aplodontia rufa
AAAAAATAACACATAAGTGAAGGTAAAATTTAAATATAGTACTTGAGTCTAAAAATTAAATTTAATATTTGATTATAATTTATGAAGATAATGTTTATAAATTATATTTTTAAAAAGTAAAAAATGAAATATATCTATACTTGGTAAGGCCGATAAAAACATGAAGGACCTACATTTTCCAAATAATCAAACTTTTGATTGAAAGAATATAATATGACTCAAAATATAAGAATACAATAATCAAAATAAAATTTTAAGGAAATAATTATAAATAATTGATTTAAATAGAAAAAACAATAAAGAATTATCAAATAATATCTTTTTTTTTAACTGTAGCCATCAATGTAGTCGGGTGGTAAAACTTATGACTAAGGTGACAATAGGTCTGGATCTGTGTGCTACCGTGTCTCATGCCTGCTTTTCTAGTGTAGTTATTAATCATGCCCCATTTACTTCCTCAGTGTCCCTTATTGATAGGTAAATCATATGGCTTCTTCACCTATGAAATATCTTAATGACATGCTAGATTAAAGCTGAAGAGACCTAATAGACATGTCACAAAGCAATATTATTTATTTTTTTTTGTTCCTTTATCTGGTAGCACATGGCTCCAGCATCAGTAATTATATCCTGCTCACATACTATTTTAATTGTTGGATTTTTCTGTACATTATTTCTTTTAAGTCTTACAGTAACTATGGGTGTAGCAAACAAAATCTTATTGAAACACCAGACACAGTGGAAAGATTTTGATACTCAAATGCAGAATTGACCTATTGATTTTGGATATCCTTAGCGGAAATCTGAAGGTTTCAACTTAGGTTCCCAGTCTATATGAGCACCATGCATATAAACACAAGAAGCTAAAGAAATTTGATTGACTTCATTTCACGTTTAATGACAATAAAATCAGAGATGGTGCATAGTGAACTCCCTAATACATACGGTGTGGTTCATAGTAAGTGTGCACAACACTATAGAAGCTTAAGAGATATTCAGGAATTTGGCTGATATTTCATGTGTGCAAGCGAGAAGCAGAACCAGTGATTAATTAATTTTCCATGCTTTCTAAAATTTAACAAATACACTGGAGTGATACTTAGTTGGATGTGGCATTGGCCCTTAGAGATATCAAACAAATAGTGACGAAAGTATTTGTTGATCCCAGAGGTTTCAGGAAACTAGCATTTAGTAGGTTGGGAAGGAATGCAATCTGCAACCATTGTTACACAGGAAATACATATTTTAATAAGATACTAAAAGAGTGTAATAACAATGAAAATCCAGCCATAAACAAATGAACCTAAAATTTCATTTTATTTACATATGAACCCAATTATGTTACAGGTTTAATGCACAATAAATTCTGAGTAAATATTTTAATTTGTTTTGTTCTGGAATGTACTTAGTGTTGTCTTCAGTTATGAGTACCAGGTCATCAGTAGCAACTCCCCTAGTGGCCTTTGATTTTTTCAATGCAAGACACTTACATTAGGTGTTTGTAGCTAACAACTTATAGCACATATAGCCGATTACTTTACCATGTTTCCCAATATTGTCATGTCTGAATATTAACAAATGGAGTGCATACTATTTAATTATGAATGTCCTTCTTCCTATTTCTCTATCCTATTATATTTTAGTATTATATTGATCTTTGGAAATTACACTTAGAGATAGGCTACACTACCTATGATTTTCATTTGGGAGTTTAAAATATGCATTATAATTTTAAAATGAAAAGATGTTTTAGGTTTGTGAAAACTACTTTCTCAAAGAAATAAAGGAGTCTGTTTAGAAGGACACTAGGGATTTCTGACTCAAAGGCTTTATAAATTCTGAAGATTTTATACTATAACCAAACTTAAAAAATTAAGTTGGGTCTGGAGTGGTGGATAAGTGGTTATGACGCTTGCCCAGCATGTCTGAGTACGTGAGTTCAAACCCCAGCACCACATACACAATGAAGTCTTGGTGCAACGAAAGCCATATGAAAAACTAAATAAAAATTGTTTCTCTCTCTCTCTCTCTCACTGTCCCTCTCTTTAAAAAATTAAATTAATAAATTTGGGTAATATGTTAGTTCCCTGAACACCACAGTTACTGTTGTTCACTTCCTGGATATTTAAGGAGGTGGGTTACTTTTCTTTGAAATGATGAAATACCACAAACTTTATCTATTTTGAGCCATTGTGTTGGATCAAACAGATGCCCACTTCAGAATGAAAGATTTACCCAAATTTTCAAAAACGTTCCCATTTCACAATCCTGTGATATTAGCCCTTTCAAAAACTGTCTCAACTCAATATTACATTTCTCAAACATGTTTCCTCTGCCTTGGCAATCTGTGCTCATTTGCTTGAAATCATGGGGTGAAAAGTGCTGGGCCATTCACACCAACATTCTGAAGAGTCACCTCAGAATCAGCATTGCTTATGAGATTACCTGAGATCTTGATATATCTGCACAGGAAGTCCAACTCCGCTCAAACGTGCTACACTCTTTGAATACTGTTCCCAAATCTGCCTTGTCCTCAGCTTTCAAAGAAAGCCAACCGATAGCATTCACATTGTTGGATATACAGGTATATTTGAGACAAAGATTAAAGATACATGAACAAATGTTTACATAAGCAGACACATAGCTCACAATGGTTAAACAATATCAATAATTGTATCAAGTAATCACTTTCTATTGGAGGAAAGGAGACAGACTTCCAGTGTTAGGTTACTCATCCAAAGTCATATAACCAGTGCTTGACAGAAGCCCAAGGTCCAAGTCTCCAGGTACTCAAACAGGACTTTGTTCCACCAAATAGGGCTAAGATATTTATACTCACAAAACTCTTATTCTTTCAGTCAAGTACCTATACTGTTTCTCTGTTACATATCTCTTAAGCAATTTAACATATATATGACTAGTTTTTTTGCATGAATTTCATTCCTCAGATACTTCATTGTGTTCCTGGTGCTGGAGTTCAAACTTGTATATTTTTGCATGCCAGGCAAGTGCCATAACTGCTGAGCCACCACTCCAGCCCCATCTTATGAATTGCTTTATTATAAACTCATTAATTTTGCAAACTAATGGGTTGCACTGTGACATTTCCATACCTTATTATATTGTGCATTGGCCAAATCCACCTTGCTTTCTGTCCATTTGATGCTCCCCTCATTTCTTCCCCCTATCCTTCGTCCTAATTCCATCCCTTTTCCTAATAGCTCCTTTTCTACTTTCAGGTCACTTTTTTCAAAAATTTTAGTTTCAACATAGGAAGGGGGAAAATGGCCTACTCCTCTTCCCGTAATTTGCTTATTTTGCCTAATATGATATCTTTCAGATACATTCTTTTTTGTGTAAATGACAGGATTCCATTCTTTTTATGGCTGAGTAATAATACTTCATTTTGTGTACTATATTTTCTTTATCCATTCACCTTTTGATAGGAACTCTGATTCTATATCAGCTGCAGTGAAATTTGCCACAATAAACATGGGAATACAGGGACCGCTTTTGTGTGCTCATTTCCTTCTGATTATTCACAGGAGTAATATGATTGGATCATATAGAAGTTCTACTGTTAGTTTTTTTTAATGCACATCCATAGTGGATGTATTAAATTAAATTTCCTTCAACAATGTATAAGGGGCTCATATTTTCTCTATATCTTTCCCAAAAAATATTATTTTTAAAAAATAATAATCCCTCTGATTAGGCTGAAAAGGAAACTCAATGTTGTTTTAATGTGCACTCCCCTGATGCATAAATAAGTTGAGCAATATTTTTCATATAGTTAACCATTTTTACTTCTTCTTTTGAGATAAGTGTATTTATGTTATTTTTTCCTATTTTGATTTAATCACTTGTCCTTTGTTGTTTTTCATATAATCAAAATATTTATCCTCTATGAAATGAATAGTCAGAAAGATATCTCCCATTCTCTCTTTACTTTGATTACTTTCTTGTTGCACAAAACTTTCTAGTGTGATGTGATTCCATTTGTCAATTCTTGCTTTTATTTTCTGAGCTCTTAAGCCTGTTCAGGAAATTCTTGCCTTCGCCAATATTTTGACATGTTTCCTCTGTAATTCTTCTAGTAGATTCAAAATATTAGTATTACTTTAAGGCATTTGATCTATTTTTACTTGATTTTTGTACAGGTGAGAGATAGGAGTTTAGATTTTATCTCCTAAGTATGGATTTCTAGTTTTCCCAGCACCATTTATTGAAGATGGGTTATTTTCTTCAATGTGTGTTATTTGTATCTTTGTTGAGAATCAGTTGACTATAGATGTATGGACTTATTAGTGGGTACTCTATTTTGTTCCATTGATACTCCTATCTGTTTTTATGCCAATACCATGCATGTGGACCTGGGTTAGAAACCTAACATCACATATACAACTAAGTATTGAAATAATTAAAAACAAGAAAAAACTAAAGAAAATTCTTTCTCTCTCTGTCTCTCTCTCTTTTAAAAAAAAGTCTCTATAGGGGCTGGAGTGGTGGCTCAGCAGTTTCGGTGCTTGCCTGGCAAGCACGAGGACCCGGGTTCAAACCCCAGCACCACGTACGCAACTAAGTGTTGGAGCAACAAAGGCCATGTGAAAAACTAAATAAAGTTGTTTCTCTCTTTCTCTGTCTCTCTCACTGTCTCTCTCTCTTTAAATAAAAAAAAGTCTCTATAGTGTATTTTGAAAAATCACATGTTTCAATATTATGAGCATTGCTCTTTTTATTGAGTATTGTTTGTGCATTTCAAGAACTTTTGTATTTCTCTATGAATTTTAGGACTTTTTTTCAAATTCTTTAAAGAATGGTATTGATGTTTTAATGGGATTTTCATTGAAACTATAGGTGACTTTGAGTGCTATGATCATTTTAATGATATTAATCATTCCAATTCAAGGGCATGGAAAGTCTTTCTTTCATGGAAGTATCTGTTTCAATTTCTTAGGTGTTTTAAAAATTTTTGTTATAGAATAATTTCACCTCCTTAGGTAAGCTTATTTTCAGACATCATTTTAAAGGATGTTATGAATGAGAAACTTTCTTGATTTCACTTCCAATGAGTTCATTATTTATACACTGATTTTTGTTATGTTGATGCTACTTTTTAAAATTTTGTTTATCCATCTGAGTCTTTTGATGGAGTCTCCAGACTCTCCAGTGTTTTCTTCATATGGAGTCATATCCTCTGAAATGTTTTTCCTTTTTCCCCATTCAGTATGATATTGGTTATGGCCTTGTCATTTAACCTGTATTATTTTGAGGTATATCCTTCAATACATAATTTACTCAGGATTTTAATATGAAGACATGTTGAAGTATATAAAATCCAGTTTCTGCATCCATTGTGATGATCATGTGTTTTTTTAATCCCTAATTCTATTTGTGTATTGTATTACATTTATTAATTTGTGAAAATAGATCCCTTTTTACATTCCTAGAATGAAATGAACTTAATCATAACATATGATCATTATTGTGGTATTTAATGTGCTATTGCTTTTTTTTTTTAAACAGAGAGGGAGACAGTAAAAGAGACAAAGGGAAAATCAATTTTATTTATTTTACCATGTGGCCTTTTTTCTCCATCACTTATTTGTGTATGTAGTGCTGGGGTTCAAACCCTGGTCCAACCTCTGAGCCACTGCTCTAGCCCCATGTCCTAGAATTGTATTTACAATTATTTTTTGAGAATTTTTGCAGCTATGTCCATCAAGGATATTCATCTACAGTTTTCTTTTTTATTGTGTCCTTGTGACATTTTTTAGCAAGACAATACTTGCTTCATAGAATGATACTGGGAAATTTTCTTCCCTTAATATTTTATATAATAGTTTGAGGAACAGTGGGCTTAGAAACACCTTCTGTTTTGAGATTTGTGCATCTGTTCTCATGGATATCTCTTCCACTTTTATGTGTGGTCTTCCTTTCTAATAAGTAGCATACTCTTATGTATGCTATTAGGATAATAAGTTCTAAGGTGTTGGGTTTTTTTGTTTTATGTGTGTGTGTGCGTTTGTGTGTGTGGACTTCACTGTGTAGTTTCCCTGTGGTATTTATTTTGTTTGTTTGTTTGTTTTGTTGCTTTGTCTTATTGGTTTGTTTGTTTGTTTTTGGTATGATTAGTGGATTTTATCTTCCCAGTGTTAGGGATTGAACCTTGAACTTAGACTTTATTCAAAGGTGATTTACCACTGAGTCACATCTCTATCTTTTGCTAGTGGATGTTTTCATGATGCACACTATGTTGGAAACTAAAAGGCCTCCAATGTCTATTGGTCTCCCAATAATGCAGTCCATCTGAAGGTATGTTAGATATAGTGTAGACAGCAGAATACGTGGGATGCATGCTTTGTGGTTACTCATATGGTGGGAATAGAAGTCCCTGTTAGCTGTTGAGGTTTCCTCAGACTTTGTTGATGTTGAAAACAGATCTGCTACTGACTGTTCCAATCATGGCAATAGGCCCAGAGGTTATAGCTTCTGTTTATTTATTGGTACAGCTCCATCTGTGTCATAGTAGGGGTGGATCAGAATCAGAGCTCCCTCTTTGTGGCAACCACTGCCATTTTGGTCAGAAATAATCTGTTACAGTATGAATGTGGCCAATACTCATTTCACTCATAGGTGTGATGCCTGCAATAACAGTGTTATTTTTTTCTGCTTATGTTATGGGGTTGAGTGTACAGTAGCAGGACTTCAGACTCCACCATCAACACCTTGTTGGGAATAGGTTGTCCACCAGAGGCTTTTGTCCTCTCCTATTTCTTAAGTTGTAGTACATACCAGGTTCAAGTGGAGCTAGTTTATGTTTGAAGCATGGTACAATTTCTGTCAGCTAGTCTGGGAACATAGTCCCACAGCAAAACACCCATCCAATATACTCAAAATGCTAGGCTTGATTAACAGCACCCGAAAGGAAAAAGAAAAAAGAAAATAAAAGATAAAAATGAAGTAAAAAAATAAAATCTGAACAGCAAGAATGATACCATCAGCAAACAAAAGAAAGGAAAGGACAACATGAAATAAATGTATAGATTAAATTAAGAAGTTAAAAATAATAAAAATTAAATTATTAAAAAAATGAAAAGACAAAAAGTTGGCGGAATAGCTAGCTAAAAATGCAGGGAGAAGTGTCAAGAGAGTAAAGCAAATAGAAAAAAGGTAAAAAAGAGTAATTATAGAGTGGGAAAAAAAGGATAAAAATTAATCCAGGGGAAAGCAAATAAATAAAGTAGTGATAAATAATAAAATACAGAAAGGGGAAAAGATAAATTAAATATTAAAAAGAAAAAAAAAGGAGCTGGAGCAGTGGCTCAGCAGTTGAAACATACACAAGAACTCAGGATTGAACCCCAGCACCACATACACAACTAAGTGTCAGAGAAACAAAGGCCAGAGGAAAAATAAATAAAATTGATTCTCTCTTTCTCTCTTTCTCACTTTCTCTCTCTCTTTACAAAATAAAATAAAAATGAAAAATAAAAACAAAGCAGAAATAACAGAGAAGTCAATAAAAATAAGCTTTCTTTGGGATGGAGTGGTGGCTTAGTGGTGACAGCGCTTGTCTGGCATGTGCGAGTACGCAAGTTCAAACCCGAGCTCCATGTGCACAATGAAGTTTCAGAGCAAAGAACATCACAAGAAAAGCTAAAAAAAAAATGATTCTCTTTTTCTATCACTGTCCACCTCTCTTTAAAATAAATAAATAGATTAAATTTTCCTTTCTGCCAAGGCGTTCAAATGAGTAGCCAAGGGTGGCTATTTTCTACCTACGCTAATCAAAGATTTTTTATGTTATTTCTTGGCTATCCACCCCTCAGACAAAGTATTAACTGGGATCATCCCAGCAGGGATGATTTGTTTCAGGAGTCAGTTGGAATACTTCTTAGCTGTTTTGTATGTTGAAATAAGCTTGAGCAGAATGCAGAACTCTATAGATAAAGATTCTTTCCAAGCCAATTTAGGTTGGGCATTCCAAGAACAGAGTGAATGCCAAAGTGTGTCAGTGAGCTAAGGCAGAATGTACAACTCCCCAAATTTTCTCTCTGGAGCTTTCTGTGGTGCATGCTCATAGGGTGGGAATAACACTAATTATGTAACATGAACCCATATGACTCTGAGGACAGAAAGAAGGTATGGAGTCTCAAAGATATCTGCTGTAGGGATGGCAGAGAGTTATGCACAGTCTGCCACCCATGGCTGTGATATTCCCAGCCTCTGTTCCAATGTACAGTCACATGCTACTGCTATTATTGTTTAGATCTGGAATTTCACCCAAAAGTTCCTTCTTTGAAAGCATCGTCCCCAGTGCAACAAGGTTCAGAATTGGGTGTTTAGGCAATGATTATGACTCTCACTTCATCAGGCCATACTGGAATGGACAGCTTGGTGGTAACTGTAGTCAGGTGAAATTTGACTGAAGGAAGTTGGTCACTGGAGCATGGCCTTAGACAGTATCTGTCCTTAGACCCTTGTTCTCTCTCTCTCTCTCTCTTTTTCTCTCTCTCCCTCTCTCCCCTTTTTTCTCTGTCTCCCCTCACAGACTGCATTGAGTTAACCAGTTTTCCATCCCCATGCCCCTCTGCCATCATTTTCAACCTCCCCTTCCACCCAGGGTAAAGGTGTCAGTCAATCATAGCCTGAGACTTGAAACCATGAGCTCAGAATATGCATTTCTTCCTCCAAATGTTTTTTGCCAGTCATATTGGTCACAGTGATACAAAGTTGAATAACACCCCTGGACTCTCATAGCTTACTTGCCATGAGAAGGAAAGCACCTTCCATTCCCCCACATGATACAGTCTAGTCTTGCACTGCATAAAACACAGGGAGTTTGAGTCAGAATTTTGCCCTCCCAGACTCAGCTGACTCATAGCTGCAGTCTGCCACTCCTGTACAGTGATATTGCTGCCTTTACCCAGACAGGAAAATGCAGGATTCTTTGAGTTCCTGAGACATAAGCTCAGACAATAGATCCTTCCTTGAAATGACTCCCAGTTACAGTACCATGAGCATTTGCTGGGAAGTGCAGAGCATTTCTCCAGGATTAGTTCACCATCCAAATCCCAGGTTTGTTGTCAGTTTTGAGTATATTTCTGCAAAGTACCAAATCCTGTGCAGCGGTGCTTATTTGGATTCATCTTTCTCCATCTCTAGCACGCTATCTCACTGACTTCTTTTCAGTTTATGGATACTGCAGTGTTATGTTTGACTCTTTTCTACTATCCAAATTTTCTGTTTCTTTTGGTGTTTGTCCACTGTTGGACTCCAATATTCTCACACAGTCCCCAAACTCAATAAGCAGATGCACACCATTTATTTTGATTTTATCTTGTAGAAAACCAGGTAAGCATTTGTTGTCTCTAATTTGTAATATCTTCTATCCAGGGATTATACCAGACATTGTTTTCATATTACACAAATGTACTTAAAATATGAGAATTATAAATTTGTAGATTAGCATGAATAGCACATACAGCAGAAATTATAAAACAATAATCTGAAATATTTTATTTTATTCAAATTTAGGCTTTCCTATAACCTCACCAAATATTTCTTATTTCTTGTATATTTAAAATTATATTTCATAGTACTCTTTTTGTTTTCAATTTATCTCAATTTTTATAATTTAATTTAGTAATAATTTCCTTTTGTTTGTAATGTACTTCATAATCCATTTCATAAAATTTAAGAGGAATAAAAATGTAATTCAAATTTCTAAGTTTATCATTCACAGTTTTTCAATATCTTCTAATAATTTAGTATATAATAACTTCTCTGATTTTCTCAATTTTAGAAAAATCTGACCTCAAACAGATTTTGCAAAAATAAGTTTTAGTCATACATGTTAAGATTATTTGGATGGTAAGTAAATTTAAAGGAATGATACCACTTAAAAACATTGAAGTATATGTAGTGCAAATATATAGTTTGATATAGTAATCATTATCACCCAAATTTACCTTTTGACTGATTAGTGCTAGGTTACCATCTTTTTCTGGCCTATTAATTTTTGATTAAAAAACTGAATTTACCATTTCCAAGGTTACTACCAGCAGAAATGAGCTGTATGTACTTTGTCATTGATGTTTTTCAGTTAAAAATAAATTGTGTGCAATTTATTTATTTAAAAAAAAGAAAAAGAAAAAAAAACAAGATATTGACTTTATTGAATCTGGTTATCTCATACCCATTAATGAACTGCTTACTAGCATGACCAATGAAAGCCAGTTTGAGCTGATCAATTTAACAGGAACTGGAATGTATTCCATGTACATCTCTTGGCTGCAGAATTTGGAGAGAAAAAAAATTCACAAAAATTTTAATTATTTTAATCAAGTAAAGATACAGTCCAACAAACAGGTAAGCAATATACCCTCCAGTACCCTGCTCTCCTCCTTTCAAAGTTATCCGTGTCTTCTGAAGTCTAGAGAAGTATTTTATGCATGTGCTTTGTTTGCCCTCGATTTCCACCTCCACCCGTGATGTTTCAAAATTATCCTTTTTACATAGGTTATCTCTCATCTTTCTTGGATTTTTCAGTTCTCAGTTGGAACATTTCCTTTTGAATGGATACAATCATTTAATAACTACATTGAGCATAATTTATTGTTACTTAACTCAAAAACATTCAGTACCCTAAAATTAAAATTTCAAAATCTCAGAAGAGTAAACCTGAAGTAATTTTTTGATATCTCCCTTAATATAGAGCTTTATGAAACCCTGTATCACCATATGCCCAGAAAAAACAATATCTCATTTCAGATGCAAATGGAAATAGTGTATCAATGCCTAAAATTGATAAAATAATTGCCTTATTTAGACTGTGAGTACTCTATTTTATATGATACATGCAAATATTAATGCCACACTTAAGTAAAGATGTTGACTTTTGTAAACATAATAAAGAGGCTTCATTAAGAGTAACACATCTCTTAAGGTTTTATAAATAGAATTCTAAAGACCCAGATAATGTACTTTTATACTGACCATAGGAAAACTGATAAATTGTTAATGAATTACTAATGAATTAATGTATATACAAAGGAATAAGAGACTTATGCACATTCTACAAAATTTAGAGCATATAAGCTCAAAACATTTTATTATTGTGAATTTTTCATTACTGAAAATTGTAAAGAGCCTAGGGTAAAAATAATACTAGGATAACAACATTAAAATTAATTGAAATTTTTCAGAAAATCAGTAGAAAGAAGTATTAGTTGTAGGCCTTATATAAAATAATATCATGATTGAAAAATGTTAATAATGAAAATTAAATTTGCAACTGAAATTACTATTTAAGATATGTGAGAAACTGTATACTGATTTAAATAAAATGAAATACAGATACATACATTACAGTTATATTTTAAAATATAGATGGAAATGTTTATATATTGTACATTCATTTTTTAAGTTTAGTCTTTAGAGTAAGATTTTTATACCTTTGAAATATATGTGTCATATTATATATTGCATAACAGCAACAGTTTATTCTGGTTCCCAGCTAATATCTCTGTATAACAATACCTAAAAGGTGGAATGAGCTGAAGTAAATTAAATAGAAAACATTATTGATTATATATGTATTACAGGGATAATCTTGCCCCCCAAATAGTATATTTTAGAATGATGGTCTCTGATTGTCCTAGAATATATTATTCCATAAAACAGCAAATTATTGTCAGTATCTACATACTTTGACTTGGGATAAAAATACTTTACAGATTATACATAGAAAGAACGTATATGAACATAATAGGGACATATATGACAAGTCCATAGCTAACATTATATTGAACTGAGAAATATTTAAGCTTTTTCTTTAAAATGTGAGACAAGGATCCCCATTTTCACCATTTCTATTTAATGTACTATCGGAAGTTTCACATAGAGTATTTAGACAAGGAAATGAAATTAAAGGCATACAATTTAGAAAGGAATAAGTTAAAATGTTTTTGTGTGAAAATAACATCTTATCAATAGAAAAACCTAAACTCTACCAAAAAACTGTTAGAATAAAAAAAGAATAAATAAACTTTTAGGATACAAAGTCAACTTGAAAAAATCAGTATCATTTCCAGACACTAGTAATAAATTATCAGAAAAATAAACTATTTTAAAAATTCCATTTCTAATAATTTATAAAAAGTTCTAGTAGGGCATGGTGGCACATGTCTGTAATCCTAGCAGCTCAGGAGGCTGAGGCAGGAGGATCTCAAGTTCAAAGCTATCATTAAGAATTTAGCAAGGACCTAAGCAACTTTGTGAGACTCTGTCTCAAAATAAAAAATAGAAAATAGGCTAGGGAAGGGGGTCAGTGGTTAAGGGCTCCATGGTTCAATCCTTGGTTTAAAAAAATACTGGAAATAAATGAATTTAAGGAAAGAGATGAAAATTTTATACAATGGAAGCTATAAAATATGCTAAAGAAAATCTGAAAGAACATATGTGATGGCAAAATAACATATTGATTAGAAGAATCAATATTATTAAAAGTTTCATATTACTAAAGTAATATGAATATTCAGTGCAACCCCTGTTAAAATATCAATGACATTCTTCACATATGTAAGAATTACAATTATAAAATTCAGATTGAAAAAAAAGATCCTGAACAACAAAAGCAATCTTAAACAAAAAGAACAAAACAGGAGATATTGTACTACTTGACTTCAAAACACACTACAAATCTATAATAACCATAACCACATGATGTAGCCTTAAAGAAAGGTGAGTGGAAGAGAATTTTAATCCTAGAATTTAATTCATACCTTTATGGTCATCTGATTTTTCACAAAGTTACCAAAAACACATGAATAAAATTATTTCAAAAAATGGTCTTGGAAAATTGGACATCCACATGAAGTAAACAAAATTAAATACTTATCATTCACTGTGTAAAAATTAATACAAATGAATTAAAGATTTATTTGTGAGATTGAAATGATGAAAATACTAGAAGAAAGCATAGGAAGAGCCTTTCATGGTTTTGGTTGGGACAATATTTGTTTGAATATGACCTCAGATGCAAAGGCAACAAAACCAAAATCAACAAATGTGTTTCTGCTCAACCAAGGAAATAATCAACAAAGTGAAGAGACAACCTACGGAACTGGAGAAAACATATGCCAACTTTTATGTGATAGTGGATAACACAGAGAATATACAATCGACTCAGCTCATTATGGAGAAAAGAAACAACGTTATTTGAAAAAAGGACTAGACAAAATAGGACAATACTATAATCTGAGAAAATGAGAAATTTGAGACAGGAGGATTGTAAGTTTGAAGCCAGCCTCAGTAATTTAGCAAGACCTTTTCTCAAAAAAAATTACATATATGTATATATATATATATATATATATATATATATGTATGTATATATGTATGTGTGTGTGTGTGTGTGTGTGTGTATATATGATAAGGTAGAAGCTCATAATCAAAGCACACCTGGATTCAATTCCCAGTATTAATCAGGAAAATGTACACTAAAACTGTAATGAGATTGTGACCTCACACCTCTTAGAATTGATACTATCAAAAAGGCAAAATATAACAGGTACTAGTGAGAAGGCTTTGAAAATGGAACACTTACATACTTTTAATGGGAATGTAAATGAGTACAGCAATTATAGGAAATAGTTTAGATTTTCCTTAAAAACTAAGATGGAATTGCCATGTGACCTAGAAACACCACAACTGAATTTAATCTAAAGGAAATGAAAAGAGTAAACCAAATACATATTTACATTCCTGTGTCTATCCCAGCACTATTTACAATAGCAAAGATATGGAATCAATCTCGGGATCTGTAAACAGATGATGGTAAAGCAGAATGTGGTGTATACATACACCATGAAATAGAGTTAGCCATAAAATATTAGGTGATCTCATCATTGGTAATAACATAGGTTAACTTGAAGAACATTATATAAAATTAAATAAGTCAGGCAAAGAAAGACAAATATCAAAATGATTGTAGTATTGCAAAAAGTTGATCTCATAGAAGTTGAAAGTAAACTGTCAAGGTAACCAGAAGCTTCCCTGGTCAGAGGGAAGGGCGTGTGAGAAAGATGTTGGTTAAAAAAAAAGTGTAATTGAACTTAAAACGAATAAAAACAAAAATGTGCTTAGCATAAGCAAAGGAATGACTCCTAATGGTCATAAACTTTTGTTTTTATATAATGATAATATTCTAAAATTGTGTGATGACGGTTGCAAACCTCAGATCATATTAAAATCTATTGGCTTGCATATATATTATGGGGTGAATTGCATGATAAATGAATTATGTCTTGAAAAAACTGGTTTGTTTTCTTTTTAAAATCTAACTGTGAAGGAAATTTTGAAATTCTGAATCAGCACTGATGTGCATAGGAACTTAGAATTCTGTAAAATATGTTTATGAGTATTATATAATATTCATATGTACTATTACAGGAAATTGGTTACTACCCAGAATTTTAAGGACAATACTCAGATAAGAAAGAATAACTACGAGCTCAAAGTTTTAGGTCTTTGAATTAGAGCACTGAACCTCAGGCATAAAACTCTGAATAAAAAGTTACATTTTTTATGTTTATTTCAATTCGGAAATAGTAGATGGAAGTTTTCTGGGAGATATACAGGTTCACAAAATGAAAAAGAAACATGTTCTTATTATTTCTTGGGTGGAAATCAATCCTATACAAGTAAGTGTAGGATCAAATTTTTAATAGAAATATTTCTCATTTATAATAAAACAAAATCTTCAAATTTTCTGTTTTTTGGGGGAAATGAATGGTCTGCGAATTGAACCCAGAGGCTCTTTGTTCTTATCTCTTTTATTTTCTCCTCCCATTTTGAGACAGGATCTCGATAAATCATTGAGGCGGTTCGTGAATTTGCAAATCTCCTGTCTGGCCTCCTGAGTTGTTGGGATTGCCGTTGTGTGCCACCAGAGCTGGTAAATTTTTCCTTTTTAGCATAAAAAATACTTTGTATAATTAATTAATTTATAAAAGAATTCATTCTATCCTTACTACAAATTGCATTATGGTTTTTGAATTTTAATGCTATCACAAATATTGCATAGTATTTATAGAAATGTTATTCAACTGATAATAACATTAGTTATCAGTATTATTTTTACATTACTCACATTTGCTGATAATATTTAATGATCTTTATTTTTTTAAAATTGTCTGTGATAACTTTTATCATGGTTTGAAATGATTGCTTTGGTGGATTGTCTACATAGACAAAGCAATTTCTTATCATTTTTAGTCAATGTCCTTGAATGACTGTGTTTATGTCTATTATCAAATGCAAAGATATTATTAAGATTTTGTTGCTCAGGGATAACATTTGTTTCTCAAAATTCACAATTCTGTGCATGGCCAGCAGCTGGCAGCCTGTTGCTTCCCTATAATTTTTATGATTTCAGTGTAACTTTGTCGTTGATGTCCATTTTTAAGGATACACATTACTCAGTAAAATATTTGATGAGATGTAAAGTATTTGCCAATGCCCAGTGATTGACAAAAGTGCAAACACTGCTTTACTAGATATTCTTTCAAAGATGTCTAGTGTAAAGTTAGAGATGGAATGGAGATGTATAATTACTGTCAGCAGTATCAGCTCTTTTAAATGAAAGACTACAGTGAAGATGTTATGAGGTACCATAATCAGAACTTCATTCTGGGTGTATTGACACACCATCTTATATAAATGGTAACAGCAGTCCTGATAGTAATTGATATGAATAAATTTTAATTATTTTAGGGGAAAAAGAAAGTAAGTGAGAGATTAATAGAGAACTCAGAAGAAAAAGTAATTAGTGAAACTAATCAAAGTAATCTGTATGCTTTAAGGACAAACTTTTCAAATTGTGTTACTTGGATTGAGCACAGTTACTTTCAACATTTGGTGACATTTTTTAAAACTCCTAAGAATCCTTTTATAATGACTACAATATTTACTAAGTAAGCTTCATGTCTACAGAATATATAATGCATAGAATAATTCATTTAAAACTCTGTAATAAAGATATCTAGGCCAGAAGGTTTATTAGATTTCTAGCTCTGTCTCATTAGCGTATATATTTTAATAAGTAGTTTAATGTACTTTATTTTATTTTCAAGATTCTTATACAGTTTTGATTGAGTTAACTCACATCTGAGTTTTTATTTCCTCATCACATCAATATGACAGAAAAACAGCAGCATAATCTCTCCACAAACTCTAGCATGTATGAGAGAATTAAAGAAAAAAAGGAGATAAAGCAAATGAAGTTATTTTATAAACTGTGAATCCATACATATAATGCTACTACAGTAGTGCATAAGTATAAGTTTAGTTAATACCACCTTTACTGAGCACAGAAAATCAACAGTACTTAACTGAAATTAAATAATTTATTACCACAAAAGCCCTCAGAACCTTTCATGTTTACCCTCTTTGAATATATAAATCCAAGAAATAATCGTATATCCTCAGCTTTAATAGCAGTAAATGTTGAAACATCCACGGAGACTTTTATTCATTTTACCTGGGTACATTAACTTATCAGTCTTATTTTTTACAACTAAACCAAACACAATCAATTATTCCTAAACAACTTGCTGTCCCGAGTACCAAGTGATGTGCTGTTTGAGAAAGATTGGAGATAATGAAGAAAGAAAAATAAGCAAGACATGTAGGTGTGGCAAAATCACTGCAGTGTTAGATAAATGTAGGAAGTCTATCTCACTCAACACCAGGTCTATACACAAATTTATTGATCCCTGAAACTCTCATGAAAGCAAATCAAATCTGATGGCAATTGGAAATTAAAGGCATCTACTTAGATTTAACTGCACTGCATTATTTTCTGTTAACTCATTTGTACTTAGTTTCATAACAGGGAGTGAGATAACATATGTCCCTAATACTATTCACTGAGAAGCACCCTCCCTCTCAAATTCTGGTGTAAAATTTTCTTATTGAGAATAGAGGAAAAAAAATAAATGGTTAAAATTACACAAAAATCAGCAATCACTATGTAAATTAGGAAATACAATGTAGAGTTCTACAACTGTGAGCAATCACAGATTGTTTCAACAAGGTGAAAAATAAGTAGGGTCATTTTCACTGGGTGATCCCTTATGAAAACTCAAATTTTTGTCAAATTAAAACCATACTTTAAAACTCTAATTCTTTGCCTCCTAACAGATGAGATCATGGAATTCATATATTTCCCCCAATATTTCTTAGAATTAATTATCACCTATTTGTAGGCAGTGAATAAAATTGCAATTACTCTGCTCACTGGGTTTATATGAAGTTACACCCAGAAAGAAAATTCAGGAATATGCTTGTGTTGGATTGAAACCAGAAATCAATGAATAGAAGTTAAAGGGAAGTTCCTGGCAGCAACTAAATAGATCAAACAAGATGCCGCCTGCCTTCCTCTGATTCTTCCTTGAGGGGGATAAGCAGGGAATCCAAGTGAAGTTATAAGTTTCCCACAACTACCGCTATATATAGCAACCCAGGGATCAAGTATTACTGAGAATCTAAATTACTGAAATAATTTCTTCCCTAATATTAGTGAACACTGAAAGATGGACTGCACCTGATAAAAAGCAATAGCCATGGTTCTTGCACTAAATTAAGTGGATTTTCATTCTAATACCAAAGTTCATTGCATTAAAATCTGTACTTTGTAGACTACAGACTTGAATGACATTTTAGAGAATAGTTTATCTTCAAAGAATATCAAGAAGGAAAATAATTATTTTTCATTTAAAAAGAAATTGACTGATAGAAGTTGAGATTCTTTTCCTTTGTGAGTCTTAATGTGATATCTTCCTCAGTAACTGAGTAGATTTCAAAAACCCCAACACAATGTCTTAAAAAAAGACCATATAAAAAATGAAAACTTTGATTAAATTGCTTTTAAAATAATATGAAACATATTTGAAAAACATGCATATGTGTGTACATGGATGCATACATATATATATGCATATATATGTATATGAAATTCACATATTAGAACCATTATTACAATAAAATGTTTCCACATCTCTGATTCAATTCAGGGAATGCCTTGTCAGGTTATATTTTGTGCAATTTTTGTACCTAGCTTCTCTTTATTCAGCTAAGATAAACAACTAGAGGGCAAGGACATTGTCAATTTTATTTTTTAATGACCAGTTGGATCTCTTTTGCACTAAATATGTTTTTATATTAAATTAGCAAATACCTAAAGAAAATACTACATGTGAAAATATTCCATCTTCTAGAAATAACTAGACCAAAGGTAAGCTAATGTGTTATATTTAATATTTTGGTTCAGAAGACCATTAAAGTCTCTGCCACAATTACCAAACCCTGTTACTGTGACACAAAAGAAGCCACAGATATTATATTTTAAAAACGAGTAACTGTAATTCAGTAAAGCTTTATCTACTTGAACAAACATTGACCTGGATTTGCCTTGCAGGTTATAGTTTGCCAATCTCTTATCTAGACAATAAATTCTATGTTTTATCTGTGTATATGTATGTATACATGTTTATATATGTGAATTATGAATACTATTCATATGTTTGTGAATGAACATATAGTACATATATGTATATACATATAGTGTGTATGTAGCAAATATTTCTATAATAAATATGAATATAGGATAATTAAACATGAATATATAATATAGATAGAAACATATAAAAATTTGACCAAGATTCAGTTGTT
This sequence comes from Aplodontia rufa, assembly GCA_004027875.1. Classification (NCBI taxonomy): domain Eukaryota; kingdom Metazoa; phylum Chordata; class Mammalia; order Rodentia; family Aplodontiidae; genus Aplodontia; species Aplodontia rufa. The sequence continues at coordinate 18,739 of PVKS010012504.1, forward strand.
TGAGCATTGGATACAAATGCAAAAATTAGATAAATAAATGTATATGTTTAGAGATATGACAGTTGACTAATATATTAGATGAAGACTAACATGCTAAATAAATACTGTAAAACAAGAAAACAAGAATAGAAGGAAAGAAAAGTGAAAATATAAGAGAGGATAAAGGCTTAGGAGAATAAAAGGGAAGGAAAGAAAAGGAAAAGAACTGGAAGCATAATTTTAATAAAATGAAGAATGAATTGCATGTGGATACTAAAAGACTCCATCATAAATAGAAAGATAAATTTTGATAATAAATGTCAATTCAATAAACTGATCTAGTCTTTCTTAAGAATGAAAAAATACAGCATATTTGGAAAAAGTAATAGATTAGAGCAACAGATTTTCTGTACTATGTTTATTGGCTTTACTATTGCCTGTGTTTGTCAACTTCCCATTAGTGTAACGAAATTCTCAAAGTAATTGACTTACAAAACCAAAAGGTTAATTTGGGCTTATGGTTTTGAAAGTTCTAGTCCGAGATCAACCAAGTGCAGAGGTTCGTGGCTTTGGGCCTCTGATAAGTCAGAATACCTACATCATGAGCTAGAGGCTGAACAAGAAGAGGCAGAACTGGAGTCCCTCAAACTGTTTCAAAGGCTTGCTGCAGTGACCTAAGGAGCTCCCACTAGGTCCCACCTCTTAAAGCTTCCTTCAGTTCCCAATAGTGCTATGTCTTTGACACCGGGATTTTGGGAATCATTGGGCATCCAAACTTTAACATCATCTCTTGCCCATTGTAACTTTGCACATCAAAGAGAACAGTGCTTGACATAAACTTCCCCTAGAAAAGGGCCTCTTCGCAGATTTTAGGCCTTTTTATTTCTTCTGGGTTCTTCTTAACTGATGCCACGTGTTCTTGTAAACTCTACTACCTTTCCAACCTCAAATTTAGGTACACATATTTTTCTCATACCATATAATGAGATTGTGTACCTGTCTTTGCCTTTTGGGATCACAGGTTAAATCAAAGGGTGTATTCCTCCTTTTGTAGCTGAAACAAAAATCTCTACAAGGTTCCCTTGCATGGACAAAATTTAGAGCATTGGCTAATCAGAAACTTTTCTGCTTACAGTACACCCCAAGTTAGTAGGTCCTTGGATCTGTGTACATCTTTGAGATGTATTATTCTGCATTGCTACTTATTGTATGTATTTTGAGTATAAGGATGGATTTTTTTAAAATACTAGAATCTATTTGAAGGATATATTTTCAAAGATAATTTTATAGGATTGTCTCCATGACGATGTTTCTTATCTGTGGGTGCACTGAATCATAACAATCCAGGATTATGGTAGGTATAAATAATTCTTAGCTCCTAAAATAAGCAATACAAGATCTAGACACACTTTGTTTTTGCTGAAGGTATAGTACCGCTCACTATTTGGAAATGAGAGTGGTACTGTCATTGTTCTCCCCATTTGTGTATATACTATTGTGTGAACTGTTGAAACAACTTGTTCTTGATCAGAAGCTTTAAAATTGTTTGCACTAAAAAATTTCTCAGAGATTCCAATTCTATGTGTGCTAGCTCAGTTTATTCTGATGGCTGCAGCAGCAGGGTAATTGTTCATACTGAAAGGTTGGACAAGACATGATTGGTGTTTTCATCCCTTGCCATTCCTTTATTGGCCAATGATAAATTACCCATCACTTACTAACACATTAGAATGCCATTTTTACTCCTTTTACTTTGCTATTTCAATATTCCTTCTATAATTTCTTCATGCTAGAGTCAATAGTACTGATTATTATTACCTCTTTGATACTTGCTTTGACATTCTCAATTTTGTTCTTGATATTCCTTCCATCTTAAATTAGGATTGTATGTTTTCAGGTTATAGCCTATCTATCATTTAATTCCTTCACTTTTTCTCACAACTTCCAGGATCGATTTAGACAATGGTATGAGCGCCACTACTTGATCTGAGGAACTTTCTTTTTGTATTATTCTTTTGAAATTTGCTTGCATTTGGTTTTTCATGCTTACCTTGGCCTAGATACAAATCATTATACAAAGCATATCAGTGCAGAATATTGAAAGCTAGCAGGAAGATGGCAAAATTATCATAAGAAAGCTTTCTACCCATTTTGGGTTCTGTATTGTACTTAGGCAAAATTAATCCAAACATGAATATTCAGGATGCCAAGGTTCCATGCTTTGCTTAGAGTTTAGAATGATTCCTAATTGCTCAGATAGAAAGAGAATAACATGGCATAGAACAGGAAAGTTGGAGAATTATCATGGGAAAGTAATCGAGAAAAGCATTGATTTTTTTTCCCCTTTGGTAGGAAAAATATGGACTTAGAGGAAAGGGATACTTTTGCTTGCCTGTAGTCCACCAGATTCTGAGGAAGAGTAGATAGCAGTAAGAGTACTGGGTTGTAAGTTGTGTGGCTAAGAATAAGCCCACAACATACTTCTTGCTTTGGAGCAGAGTAGACCAGAATTTTAGACAACTGGTAAACTAGTTCTGCAGGTTTGATTATTCAGTGTCCTAGTTCTGAGAAAGGAAAAAATGGGCAATTGTAGTAAGGGTTCATAGATTCTGGTTTCTGACTTTGAGTTAATTTATCATCAAATATAGTGGTAAATATTTTCAAGCATTATAATACATAATAATCAATGAATAACAGTTATTCTTTCTGTTTGTAAAAAAATATCTTTGAAGTATATTTGATGTTAATGCTGAAGGTCAGTAGGAGTGGTGTGTAGGGTTCCAAAGGTTATGCATGGGTTTTGGTAAAATTTTAACTTTGAACATATATTCAAATATTTTAAAATATATGCTGTTATTTTAAATATTTATATCTTTACATACATTGAAAAATCTTTTTTTCTTTTACAGAACATAGCTTGTTTCTCACTTCTAAACAGATGATTTGAAGATTGCCTTCAATTATACACCATTTTGCTTTCTATGAAATCTTGTGCCATTGTTATAGAAGTTTCTACTTTCTCTTTATGGTTTCATATGTGTAATTTTATTAAGTGTAACAGTTTATTCTTTTTTATTGATTAGTTTTTATTTTATTTACCCTATAAGTGATATCATATTAATATTAAAATAAGCTGCTACCCTTAATTTGTTTTTCTTTTCTTCCTTTAGTATTCCCTGGCACTCAATTATCATCAAAATATTATGGTAGATTTTATGTTTCAAAATAGGGAATCATTAATGTATCATTTCTGATTCTTTAATGCTCTGAAATGAAAAAAAATAAGTATATAAATATTCAAAGCATACCTGAAGTTGATCATTTCAGTCTTTCCATTTCCAATATTAATGATCAGTTCAGGAACAGGAAAAAAAAATATTTTCAATCATAATTTTTGTGTTGCTTAAATAATAATAGTAATAATAACATAAATTTTCTGCTGAAAGTTAGAAAGTTGAACCCTAAAACAGACATCCTAACTGGCCACAATTTATCATAGAAATGAAAGAAAAGCTCTAAGATATCTCAGCTTAAGGTCTCCATTTCAGGGGCTGTATCAGTGGTTCAGTGCTTATGGAGTTTATCCTGCATGCCTGAGCATATGAGTTCAGACCCCAGCACCATGTATACATTGAAGTCTCAGAGCAATGAAAGCCATGTGAAAAACTAAATAAAATATTGTTTCTCTCTCTCTCTCTCTCTCTTTGTCCCTCTTTCTAAAAAAAAAAAAAAAATTCTCATATCAGTATATTTCCAAATAGGACCTACTCTATTTGTAACAGTCCTTTGTTTAAAGAATAAGAATAACAAAATGAGCCAAAGGTAAAACAGTTGAGAAATCACTTGGTGAACTAGGTTTTCTAATTTCGGACATTTTTTTCAATCCTTTAGATGCTAATGTGGCAGGAGATCAGTTTGGTGATATGTGACTGTGATAACTCTGAAGCTCTGTCAGTCAGAGATGGAGCCACTAGGACATAAGCTCCATACGGGCAAGATGGAAGTCCTTCTTATTTTCCCACTGCATCCAGGACCAGAGTACAGTGCATGGGACATGATAGCAAGAAAGAATATCTTTAAATGAAGTATATAAACACTGACATTCATTCTAGTTTAAAAGTACTCTTATCAACCAATATAAAAATAAAATACTCTTATTAAAGGACAAGTAAATTCAAGATTTTGTCAATGTCATTAAATGTTTTCAGTTTGTGTTTTTATTTAATAAAAGTATAAAATTAAAAGAAATAAAAACAAAAAAAATGAACCAAAAATGTTCAAACATTTTTTCTATGGCATAACAATTATGAAAGAATTTTATTTTTAAAACCCAGGAAACAATCTAGTGATATGCCTGCTCATGAATAGTTTAGGTTTATTACAAAGTTTCATTAAAAATCTGTAAAAACTGCACAAGTATATAGGAAATACGTCTAAAGAGAATGGCATTCATCCACTAATGGTTGCTCCTGAGGAGAGAGCATTTCTTCACAGCCTCTGCTGGTCATGGGTGAACTCTGCTGTTAATGGTCTGTGAATAGCATCATGGATCCTCTCCTGGGGACAGGCCTAGTTGCTAATAATTTCTACCATGCAAATATGCTCATTGACCTACACTGGGGATGAAAGTGCAGCCTTCTGGAGCTGTTTGCAGCAATTAAACGCAGTGCCCAGGGTGGATAATTTCCACTGTAAGAACAAGGAGTGTGGCTAATGCTATACTCTCCTTTGTCTCACATCCTATAATTCTTACTGCCTTTATTCTAAACTGCCAGTGTCAAGTGGCTTCTTCTGGTGAGGTTTTCCAGCACAGTCGATGTGTCTACATTGTCACATATATGAAATTAGGCAGTTCAGAACATAATAAGACTAATGGGAATACAGAGAACTTTTCTGTACATTAATGCCTGTGTTTCTGATGTACTTTCACTACAATCGTGATGGTGTGTAGGTGGAACCGACAGCCTAATAGAGCTGAATATGGGATCTAAATTGGAAGAGAGCCAGGGAGGAAGTCAGAGAGACTTTATTTTCCTCACCAAATGCATCCGTTATTATTCCTTACTGAGGAATACTAATATGCAACATGTTATCCATTGTTAATTATGTATCTGGTTTGAAAATTTAATAATGTGATAACCCACTTGTCAAACTCCAAACCCAAATTGGAGAAGAAAGGAAAATGTGACAATCACCACCACAAAAAGTATAAGACAAAATGGTATATACTTACTAATTTCTGTTTCCTGTCAGCAATCAGAAGGGATTGAAATAAAGTCTCTTGTGCATTGTTCTTTCATTTAAATGTCAGAATTGTACCTTTTAATTAATATATGTATGTATATACACAAACATATACATATATATATACACACATATAGTCACACATATATAATCAGAACATTTATTTTGTGAATAAGTCTATGTTTTTAAAGTAGAAAATTAATATAAGGCTTAGCTTCATAAGTGTCACTCTATTTGAAACCTAAGAAAACTTTATTTCATTATATAATTGAATGATATCTGGACACATTTACTTAATTGTATTTGCTGAAGTTGCTTTCTGATATTTCTAAATTGGTATACGACAAGAAGAGCTTTTCCTAATTCGAAAGAACAAAGGAATGCTGGAATTTCATGCCTGAACTGCATCAACTAACTGTTCAAAAAAATTAAATATAGGGGCTGGAGCGGTGGCTCTGTGGTTATGGCACTTGCCTGGCATGCGCAAGTACACAAGTTCAAACCCCAGCACCCACGTACACAACTAAGCGTTGGAGCAACTAAAGCCATGTGAAAAACTCAATAAAAATGGATTCTCTCTGTTTCTCTCTCTCTCCCATTGTCCTTCTTTCTTTAAAAAAAAAAATAATCTAGAACATACTGCCCATATTTTGTATTAAATTAAGTCAAATGATATTTTGTTTTTAGTTAAGTCAAATTATTTTCACTCTGTGTGATTCCCCTATACCATTTATTGCAATTCAGCATGCTTTTTAATATTATATTTAGAGATTTTTTGCATCTGTAAATCATAAGTCTTGAAGAAATTCTTGTTTACTTTGGCAAATTCTGTGTTCTGAATCATAGACCAATTTCTGGCACCAATGAGTGCTCATTAATATATTTTTTAAATGATTGAATATGTTAATGAAACATTCATTGAACTCAACTGACATTTAAGTTTACATCATATATATTATAGATCTTAAAAGATGATCTCTTTGTTTTGGTCACTAGATGGTCTAAGATCAAATGCTTCTTCAATATTCAGCAAATACATAAAATACTAGCTCAATACATTTTTGAGTACCAAAACCTAATTACATTTTGTTTATGTTTTAATTCTCATAAGTATTTCCAAGTGCTTGGTATTCTGTTATTTTAATATCATATAATTTTTTTATGAATCAGGAATGTAAGGATTAAAAAGAAAGGCAACAATATAAAATTAAGACACTAAGATGATAGGAGGAAGAAAAGAATAAATAAGTGGAGAAAAGATAGGAACACAAAAATGTAAGAAGAGAGACAAAGAAACAGGTTAAATGGGAAAACAAAATTAGTAGAGAATGGAACTGATAGGATGTGACCTTGGTGGTGAGGAAGAAAGAAGTAATTGAGGAATAATTCTAAACTGGACAAATTAAAATATTTATTCCCTAACATGCCTTATATGAGTAAGTGCATATCCTTTATGGTTAAGTGCAGTTTTCTTAAATTTTGGAAGACTTGTGGAGGTTTTTTTCATTCTCAGCCCATCTCCACTTTTCTCAATCAGCAGAAAAATAAATTAGAGAAAATTATTTGCATTTATTTGATAAGCCTGAAATCTAATGTGGTGATTGTCCTCATGGCTGGGTAGTATTAGAAGTAGTTTAGCCATTTTATGATAAGTTGGGAGACATAAAGTCATACGCATAACATAGGCTGCTTTTGGTGTCAACAGCTGAGTAATAACTGGTCTGATCTTACAGCCACATACAGTTGGATTAATGGGGAGAGAGATAGTTGCCCTCCAAAGAGAGCCGTCCGATTAACAGGAACAACAATCTATAATATGTTTAAAGGTTCAAACTGCAATTGAACAGTAGGTTACTCCACAGCGCTGTAGTTGGATCTTCCTGGTCATAAAGGTGAAGAATGATATAAGCATTTGATGACAAGCACTTTTATCCTTCTCTCTAAAACCAGTACAATACTGTTTTGGAGAGAGTCAGAGCTATGCCATGTCGTCAGGTTGTTCACGTGAAGTTTTCTTTCTGTAATCTTAAAAGAATCGATGTAGTGGGATTGTGTGCCCTTTGAATTCACATACTCTTGTATGCAACCATGTTATTACTACATGTACCTATTCCTTCTCCCTTGCTGGTCTTCTAGGGAGGATTTTATATCACAACGCCTAATGATGATGGAGGTGAATGTGTCTGGTAGCCTTCTGACTGCCTTTGCAATGCTCTGTGCCTTTGGAAACTACCACGGACTTAATTGAATGCCTTTGCCTTGTGCTTTCCAGATGATTTTGACCTAAAGCAGTAATGACAGGAGATTTGAGGGTTGGAGGAAAGCAAAAACAGGTTATTTTCTCACGCACTTCTAGGTTTTTGAAATATCCGGGACACTCTTAGGTTGTGTCTTCTATCAAGTAATCTTCCTTCCAATGCACTGACTCTTACTGTGCTCCAGTAGCAACTCTTCTTTGCCTTGTTTCCTCAGAGCTGGGAAGGTAAAGATTTTCAGCTACTGCTAGTGCCTAATGTGCGTCAACACCAATTATGGTCATTATATTCAACCTGCATTGTCCCACACAGTTCCTATTAATTTGCCTTCAAGTGATCAATTTCTGTATTCTTTCAGGAACAGTGACACTTCAGTACTGCTAAATATGTACAAGACTGCATGATTTCAAGTATTGCTTCCTGCTAAGGGCCTCATTCTTCCTTCTTTTTTTCATTTCTGCTATTTATGTACCACCTAACAGTATATAAACATTTGGCTGATCTCTGCTTGGCAAAACATTTGATGGAAACTCAGTTAGAATTGTTCTGTATTCCAAAAATCAATTCCAGCCTGATGAACTGTGTGGCATGTAGGGCAAAATTAACTGGATTTGGAAAGCAATACAAGAAAAGAAAATAACCATACTTTTAATTTTGCAGCATTATTATGAAAAATGATATTACAAAGTTAATATCTCTAACAATTTTTGCATCTTGACTTTCCTCCTAGATAAAAACTAAAATTATAAATTTGTGATTTTTCTGTCTATGAACTGTGGTGAGACAAATTCAAAGAAGTTACACTTCAGTACTGTAGAGCATGAATGAAAGTAATGATTTCAGTAGGCATCGCATTCCTTTAACAGCCACTTTCTTTTGACTATGTTTTTACTCTTTGCTACTTATGTACCACATAATGGTATGTAAACATTAGGTTGATCTCCTTTTTATTAGAAAAACATTTCAGGGATATTTAGACTTCTTTTTTTCTGTTTCTCCTTCAAGCTACAATCAAAGACCTTTGAAAGTATTGGAAGGATTGAATCTAGGTTCATACCAATGTTAACTGAAATTGTGGAGGCCACACTGCTCCTACCGGTCAGGGAATCTCTTCTTCTGTTTACCTTCCATGCTCCAAGCATTGCTCAGTTTTTCCCTGCCCATGCTCTTATATTTTGCAGATGTAAGACTTGGACTCTAATATTAATCGTGCTTGCTTTGTGATGTTAAGCCATTTACTGTATGATTGTGAGCATCATTGTTATTAGCTACAAATGATACTAATAGACAGTTATGACAGTGTTAATATAATGAAAGTATAAAGTCTCAATGAAAACCTCTTGCTGTCTGGAAATTTTTATCTATTCATTGTCTATCTTATTTTTTATATATTATTCTTAGAAGACAAATACACTTTTAACGTTGTGGATAACATACCTCAATTGGTAGAGAACTGCATTTTCTTTCATAGACCCATGCCTTCCGACTTTAAGTACACTAATATAAGTTTTTGTTTATTTCATCGTTTTCAAAATCACTGTCATGTTTTATCTGTCTTAAATCTTTTAGGCTTTATAATAACGACTTCTTTGTTCTTTAAAATAATTTCAAGAAAATGTTTCCTTATTTGTATGACAATAAGAAATCATGATTTGAAAAATATGGAACAGAAGACTTTCAATAGAGTCTACTTTTATATTTTGTTTTATACTGTGTGCTTTTCCTTAATTTAATTTTTTTTGTTAAAGAGAGATAGGGACAGTGAGAGAGTGAGGGAAATAATCAATTTTATTTAGTTTTTCATGTGGTTTTTGTTGCTCCAACACTGATTGTGTAAGTGGTGCTGGGGTTTGAACCAGTATACTTGTACATGCCAAGCAAGCATCATACCCACTCACCACTGCAACCTCCTTAATTTAATTTTAAATAAGGGGTTTTAATTTTTAAAATAATCTTTCCCTAATTAGAAATTATTATATCTTTCTGAGCTAATTTATTTAACAACTATGGGAATAAGTTTAACTAAGTACTGAATGGAAAAATTTTTACTTCTCTATTTATTTACCTTTTTTGCTTGAAGAATATTTTCACTTCAAGTAAATATAAATATAAAACAATCCACAAGTGAAAGGACTAAACAAAGACAAACTTATGTGCAGTCTGCTGTTTATATTTTATACAATCATTAAATGTTTATTAAACCTCTTAATTTTATTTTGTGACGTAGCAGCAATTATGGGTAATAAAATCAACAGCATGTCATTTGAAGGTGACGTTTTGTGTGGAGTAAAGGCTCTACTGGGTATTGAAAGATAACCTGACCTAGTAATGATAAAAACTTTCAAACAAAGGAAGCGCAAAAGTCTGAGGATTTCAAAATGCTTTTTCCAAAATGATGGAAACTATATTATGATATGTTTGTTAGTTTAACTTGTTGGAAAAAGAGAAGAACGATTTCATTACTTAGAAGAAATAAGCAACTAATGAGTCCTATAGAAATGAAAAAAATAGTAACTCGCTTAATATATGGCATTTGCTTCTCATTTAGGATTTCAATTAGTATAATTTAAATATAACTTATAAAATATGATTTTAAAATGGTGCACAAGATTAATTTCTTTTGAAGCAGTATACTAAATTTTAATGCAAAAAGACTCCTTTTTTCATGTGTCTCTTTCTTAGAATAAGTTCAATTTCTTCAAGGAATTTTCATACCAAACTTTTCCTTGTGCCCCTTAGCCACTCACTCACATCTTACTTTTTCTCCAGTATTGTCTCCAATATTAATCTCCTTTCTAGATTAAATTTCAAATTCTGGGATTCTTTGTAAATAGAACCATAAGTTATTATGAATATTAAAACATACTTGATATCAGTATCAGATAGAGTTGTGTGAAGGGTTTATCATACTCCCATGGGTGCATTTTAGCACGGTCCCTTAGGATTTTGAAACAAAACACTGCCATCCCCCTCAGGTATCTGCTCCCTTTTTGAGCAACAACTCAGTATCTGCTACTGGGCCGTAGTAGAGGAAAAACACTTAGCTCAGTGGTACCTAGTCTCCTTGCAATCTGAGTTGCATCTTGATATGGTTATTATCTGATACACCAAGCCATAAATTTGGGCATTCACAACAGCACTCTGTCCTTAAATGGAAATGATATATATGTAATATAGCACAGCAGGCTCTAAACGCACAATTACATGAAAAAGTGGCCCAAATCCCATGTTCCTCTCTAATGATGTAATTCCTGATTTCTCCCAGCCTTCATTTATGAACTCATGAAGAGTTCTCCATAATCAGTTAACAAAGAAAGAAAGGAATCCATCCTGGTTTACAAATGGTTCTACGTAATACTGAGCCCCACTGGAAAGTGGACAGTGATATCACTTCATTCCCTTGCAAGGACACCTCAGAAGGACAGTGGTAGTTAGAAGTTTTTAGGAATAATTTTAAGCAGTGCCCCTGGCTTTTTATTTTGTTAAGGACAAATAGCTAGACGTATCTCAATGCATTGATTCACATATTGTTGCCAAATACATGGTCAAGGACTTGAAAATATCATGATTGAAAAGACAAATATGAAGATATATGTGTCCTATATGAATGCTTACTAAGAGTTGCCATAGCAGACCTGCATTTTAGTAACCAAGTAGATGTAATAACATATTTTATGAATATCAGTCATTCTCTTACTCCAGCCATCCCTGTCACCATGAAATGGATTTATCAACAAAGTGGCCATGGTGGCAGGGATAGGTTTTATGCCCAGGAAAAGCAATGTGGATTTTTTCTCACCAAGGTCAACCTGGCTATTGGCACTGCATATTACCCAATCTGCCAGCAGCAAAGAGAAGCTGTGAGTCCCAGATATGACTCCATTCCATGGGTGATCAGCCAGCTACCTAGTGGCAGGTTGATTACTTAGAACAGCTTCCATCATATGAGGGACAACATATTTTTTTTTCCTTACTGGAATAGATACTTACACTGGATATGGATTTTTCTTCTCTGCATGCATTTCTTCTGCCAGAACTACCATCTGTGAACTTATAGAATGACTTACCCACAATCATAGTATTCCCACAACACTGCTTCTGTTCAAGTAATTCATTACACAGCTGAAGAAATACAGCTATGAGTCCATGTTTGTGTAATCCACTGATGTTCTCATGTTTCCCACCACCCTAAAACACCTGCCTTAATAGAATGATGGAATTGTCTTTGAATATTCTCTTACACCATCATTTACATGTCAATATATTGCTGGGCTGGGTAAGTTTCTCCAGCTCTGTGTAACTCTGAATCAAGGTCTAGTATATGTTACCGTTTCTCTGATACCCAGGATTCACAAGTCCAGTGGAGGGAATCAAGTTGGAAATGTGAATGAAAATAGTTACTGTTACCCCTAGTGATCCACACTATCAAAATATCATTCCTAGTGATCCACACTATCAAAATATCATTCCTTGTTTCAAAGATCTTGTGCTCTCCTAACCTGGGAGTTTGCTTTGAAGGGAGGAGTACATCCAGCAGGAGACACAATAGTGATTCCACCACCCTGGAAATTGAACATTCCACTTGTTCTATTTGGGCCCCTTCAGGAATGAAATTTAGGGTCATCACAACCAGTAATGAAATAAAACCAGCTAGTATGATCGTTGATGTGAAAGGGAATACATATGACTAGATTTGGAAATGGAGATTGTACTTTTCAAAAAAGATTCCTCCTTTTCCATATTCATATACGTATGCATCTGTATATGGATGCACATGTATCTCAAATATGTTTTCTTCCCTTGTTCATTCTTTTATCACACAGTATATGATATGTTGATTTTATATCATAATATTTTCTTATTATTAAATTTACCTTAAGCTATTTAAGTGATGGTATATAAGAAGAAAAACCATTACTCAAGGGATTTCCTTCTTTGTGGGAAAGGTTTAGTATGTTTTCAATTCTACAAAGAGTTACTGCATTATGTTTGGTAGAATTATGATTAATATTTTATTTTTAAATTACATACAATTTAAGGAGAAGCACATGAGAATCCAGTTGACAAAAGCTGGATGACTTGTTATAGGTAATTTTACATATGGACTTGAATACGTAACAGGATGCTGTAATAGCTGTGCATGGCTGTGAGTACTTCCAGATAAAAATAGAAATAACACATTAAGTTGAATAGGCTAGGTAAAGTGGATTGCCTTCCTGTTTTGGATGGGCACCACCTGATTCATTCAGAAGACTGAAAAAAAGAAAAAGATGAGTGAAAGGCATGTTCTGTCTCTCTCTCTCTCTCTCTCTTTCTCTCTGACTTAGCACTTGAATGGAGACTGTGTATCTTCCCTCAGTAGTGATCTTTATTCTCAGGACTTCAGAACTGGACTCTTATTTGCATTCTCAGCTTTTCATCTCTCAGGAGATTTTGCTACATCATCAGCTCTGGTTCTAGCCTGCAGAGGAAGGATTATGGAACTTCTCAGCTTTAATGATCATCTGAGTCAATTTATGTCTTATACACACACACACAAACACACACAAACACGACACCTACTCTTGATTCTGTTTCTTATAAAAATTTCAATAAAACTGTATAATAATATTATTCTAGTTTCCTTCATATAGAATAGTGATGTTAAAATTTTTCCATGTGGACTTGTGAATGGACAGTTAATTTTTTTATATTTGGTGAGTAGTGTTTCACTAAATAGATACACCATAATATGTTTATTCTTAACCTGTTGCTAGACATTTCTGTTCTTTATAGTTTTGGGTAGTAGAAATAAAAGTGCTACCAAATTCTTATATAATAATTTATATTCAAAGTTTGATTTCTCTTGGGCAAAATATATAAAATAGAATAGGTGGCATATTTTAAAAGGACTGCCAAAGTTTCTCCATCAAGTTTTGTACCATTTTACATTTATAATATTTGTACTGGAGAAGTTTTCCAGTTTTTAAACTCTAGGGTAGCGTTATATTTATCCCATTACTGATTTAGAATATTTCTGAAAATTCTACTTGATTTCTCATAAATTATGGCTGGTTTTCTTTTATGAGTTATGTGAAGAAGTTCTATTCTCAGGTATGTGTTGTTATATCCTGGATTTTTCTTTTATTCTTGGGTGATTTTTTCCCCTTTGCCTTTGGTACTTTCTTATCATTTTTCAGGAGAAATCCCCATCTGAAGATTTGGACCTCTGCAGATGTCCAGACCCATCCCTGAAGATTTTTCTCCAGTGCTCTGTTCTATGAACTCTTGCACTTTCCCCCCTGCATAGTAGAAACTTCATCTCCTCAATTCACAGAGAACATTACATTCTGTCTTGAATTCCCCTCCTTTATCCATTATCCTCAAACTTTTTTCTGTCAAGAAACTCTGTTGTTTGAGATCTCACATATTTCCTTTCAGATAGGAAAGTAAATCCCCATTACCGGATTATGTGTAGAAAAAGCTTCCATATTTTTCCTTGAATATTTGATTTTTTAATTATTTATTTTTATGACAATATAAATGATCAATGAACTGGGAAATTTAAAGTCAGAGGAACCAAAGAAAAGGTCATACTCTCTTTAAGTATATGTTCTTTAATATACATATTAATAAAGGAATATGCAAGTCTTCACAAAGAATAACAATAAAATACCTTTTTCTAGTTATTTGAGTACTCTAATTCTCAAAACAATATGTGTACTGCAGTGGATTGTGTCCTGACTATGCATAAGACACACCCAGACTGATTATTAAGGCTTCTTGCATCTTGTTCCTGCCCCTTAAATTAAAAAGAATCTCTGGGATTTAGACATCAGTGTTAGTATTCTTAAAGAGTTCCCAATGTGATTGATTTTAATAAATGTGAGAAATACTGACCTGATTTCTCAAGAAAGAAATTTATGTGTGTGTATATAATTGTAAATCAATTCTTAAAACTAACAAATGAAAATACTGTTAAATAAAGCAACTTCCTGGATGTCATATAAACTTTGGAAAGCACAGAAAATAATGAAAGAAACTCTTATTGATTATCTGAACACAATTTTATGTGAGATAAATTTTATAAAGCAGGGAGGATTTTCTTTGAAGTAAATAACTGGAAGACATGATCAGGGAATGGGATGATCAAATGCAATAACATCAAAATCTAGAGATTATACTCAGCATGTATTTTAGAAAAATTATTGTATGTAGGTATATAAGGGTTTTTATGTATTGTTATATTTGTGTGTGGCAAAACTAATGGAATTTAGAGGCAATGAATGACATGTTATTTTGCTTCAAATGTGGTTAATATAATATTTTATGTTTAGAAATTTCTGTTTATTTTATAGGAAATGGAGTTATTTATAGACATATTAGGTCAAATAAATAAAAATTCATATCCTCAATATTGTATACTATGATATTGGGCAAACATGAATGTAGATTGAATCCATTACTCCTATATTATTCAAAACACAACAGCAATTTTATAGATTGTCTAACACTCACAAGAATAGGCTCAGCTAGGGGCTGGAGTGATGGCTCTGCGAATTCAAACCCCAGCACCATGTACCCAACAAAATCTCGGATCAATGGGAGGCCCATGAAAAACTAAAAAAAAAAAAAAAAAAAAAAAATTGTTTCTCTTTCTCTCTCTTGCTGTCCCTCACACTTAAAAAAAAAAATAGGCTCAGATAAATAAGAATTTCTGCTTATAAGCAAACTGTATTTTACTTTTACACATATTCATTATATTTAATATCTGTAAAACATTATTGAGCTATTCATGACATTTATCTAAAAGCTATATAGTAAATAATGCTTTCTGCTAATATTTATTAATGTAGGAAATAATATTGGAAAATAATTTCAGACCATCCAGTTCCTACCACTGATCTCTGTTTATTCCAGTAGTTGTTATTCTTAGAACCAGTGGGAAGATTTAAATAATTGGGAGATAAACAGAGTTATAAGTTGAAAATTTTATTTTGAATAATAAATAATATGCTAGCATAATGTGGTGGGAAAATTTTTTGAACTGCATTTTACTGAAATATATTAGTTTTACTGTGTTACTATATGATCTATTTTTCAGTGGGAAAATGTGATAAAATAAACACTAAACTGTATAGCAATATATGTTTGTTACCAACATAAGTTGTGCCTGATGGCATCCGAAAGAGTTAAATATTCTCTCAGACCGGATTGTAGAAGAATTAGACCAACCACTCAAAGGTAAAATCTACCCAGAAGTGAAAAATTAAGAGTGAAAAATATTGGCTATTTAGGATAATGGTGACAATTTAGGGTAAGTGAATAGCACATTTAATCTAATTATTTAATAGTGAAGGTAGTGGCGATTCTGAGCACACTCTATAAATCTTAGAGAAGAGTGTAGCAAGGACATACATTCACATTCACTGCCTAATATAAGAAAAGTACAGTGTAAGATAAATGCAAACTAATACTCTAAGCAATGTTATTTTACACCCACCTAGAAGGATCAAATTAAACAAAGGGTATAGTCCCAGTTGTTAGTGATGCTGTAAAATACAGGATTGTGTTAACTGCAGTATAGAAGGGGTAGACTACTTCAGGAAATTATTTTCAGGGTTTAATAAATGTTGAAATTCATGTGCCCCAAGAACCAGTATTTTACTTTGAAATAGGTAACAAAGAGAAAACTGCATATATTCACTAAAATACAAGCAATCAACTTTTCAAGGTGGTATTGTCATTTAAAGTTACTCCAAACTGCAAATTGCATATACATTAACAATGATGAACAAAGTGATTAGTGAGCCAATGTTAATAAGAAGGATGACTCTCCCAAATATTGCACAAAAGTAGAATCATACATGGTGTAATAATGTATGTTTCTACTTAAATAAAATGTTAAAACCAGGAAAAAAACTCTGGTATTACAACTCAGAATATTGGATATCTTGAAGAGAGAGGATGCACATACTACAAATTTTCTGTTTCTATATCATATGTATCTTTAAACATGAGATGCATTAAAATGATACAACCTTTCTTTAGCCTCAATGCCATTATCTATTGATAAATTACATTTTATAGTGTTTAGTTGAGCTCACAGAAAGAAACATCATTTTCTGCAGCAGAGTATGATGACTTTCCAAATTCACTCTATACACAAATTATCAGAGACTCTATAAATTAGAATTCCAGAACTGATGATCACTTATCAGTGAATAATTTCTAAGAAGCTATTTAAAATGTCAGTTTATGATTATGCTTGATGATAAAATATTTTTCTTGACTAACTGTTGGTTCCTTCCTCTTCTGACTTCATTGATTACCTAACATACTTGATAAAAAGCTAATGATCAAATTACAAAAGCGAAATGGACAAACATGAAAACAGTAGTTAAAATCTATGTGCCTTATGTTAGAATTACTCCCCCAGATTAGTTCTAGACAGTGTCTATGAAGCCTACATCAACGGAGCTGTTAGTGTGTGCTGATTCAGTTGTATCCTTGATTACAAAAATATAAGCATGCAGCTAAGGAAGGTTATGCCACAGAGATTCCTTTAAAGATCGGCTATTCTTTGCCCTAGATTTCCAGACTTGAACCTGAACTTGAAACTGCAGTAAAAACGAATGTATGAAGGAGAAATTTTAAAACAGCAATCATGCATGCATATACACACATACAACTATTTGATTTATCAATATTGTAGTCATTAAAGTTTTATCTGAATATAATCCACAAGGAAACAGCTGCTAAACACCCACAAGCACAATCTAAGATCATCTAAAATGTCATCTTGGTATAACAGTTGTAGAAACAAAGGCAAAGTGTGCTTCTGATTCAAATACTATGTTTAATTATTCTTAGTGATGCTGTTTCAATGTATTATGACCTCACTTAAGATCTTGAAATTTTCATCTATCATTTTCAATTGGTATTAGAAGTAATGAAATATTGAGGTTCCTTTTCTGAATAATGCAATTGTAAAGATATGTACCTTTCACAGTCATCAATGTGCTTTTTTATTTAACAATTGCTTAAAGTACAAGAAGCTTAAATTCCATTCTCATGGAATTTTATAATGAATATGTAATATACTGATTATGTCTTAACTAGATATATTAAATATATTGATATACTAAACTTTAACATCAACATAAGGTATTATAGTTTTTACATGCCAAAAGATGAAAAAATTAGCTAAAATATAACATTGATATTTGTATCACATGTATGTGTTTGTAAAATTTTTTCTAAAGAGGGAGGAACAGTGAGAGAGAAAGAGAAGATCAATTTTATTTAGTTTTTCATGTGACTTTTGTTGCTCTGACACTTTCTTGAGTGCGTTGTGCTCGGGTTCAATGCTTCAACCTCACGCATGCCAGGAAAGCACCATAACCACCAAGCCACCACTCCAGTGCCTGTTTTTACATTTTAATATATAAATTATAAGTGTATATAAACAGATAATTTTTAAATAATCTTTAATACCAGGACAATATTTTGTAGGGTTAATTTTAGCAATTCAATTTCAAAATAATTGTTTATAACGTTGAAAGTACAATGGATTCAAATTGATTATGATTATTTAGAAAGACAATTTCTACCTGAGAAATTAGGAATTGACTATAAATATAGGGAAATTACTCTAAGTTATCAAGTTAATGAAATTGATGAAATCATTACTATTTTGTAGGTATAGAAATGATATAATGTTAGTGAAAAAACGAATAGGAGAAATTTAGAATTTTTATAATAAAGATTGAAATTTAGTGAGTGGTTTGACCTTCTTAAAGTATAATGAAGTAAGAAAAGAGATGATGACTTATTCTACATTAAAGATACTGAGATAAAAGGAATATTTTAGTTTACAATCCCCATGTATCAAAACAGCATAACCTGGAACTTTCCATTGATTTCTCTCCCTCTGCTTGTTAGTAAAATGTACCTGTACGGGGATGGAGTGGTTGCTCAGCAGTTCCAGATCTTGCCTGGCAGGTGCAAGGACACAGGTTTGAACCTTAGCACCACCTACACAACAAAGTGACAAAGCAACGAAGCCATATGAAAAATGAAATAAAATTGATTCTTTCTGTCTCTCTCACTGTCCCTCTCTCTTTAAAAATAAAAAAAAAAAATCTTTACTTCTGCTCTGAGGATTAAATAAAACATATAGTATCCAGGAAAAGAAAATAAATGAGTCCTATATTCTTTAAAGGCCATTTTCTTTATTTTCTAACTATAATTGATCATTATATCAAATTGGGGCCAATCTGTTTCCTAACATATATATGTTAACATGTATTCCATTTATAACACTAAGAAATAATACAGCTTTATGGATAATTGTATTTTAGTGCTGCTGTTTTATTCCCTGGCGTATGTCCTGATGATATATATATATATTTTTTTTTCTAGTCATGATTAAAATTATCTTTTAAACAAAAAGGAACGTATTTATTTCCAAAATTACTTATCTCTAGCTCCCCGACAAGCTATTTTCTGTTTAAGAATTTTATTATGCTGTGTTTTGTTAATATGCACATGCTTTGGGACCAAATTACTGGGATTTAAATTTTTCCTCATCCGTTAGCTCTGCAATCTCTCATAAGTTTTTCAGACTCTCTGTCTCAGCAATACTACCTGCGATTTGAACATAATATTTATTCCAATTTAAAGTAATCAATGTCATCATTGAAAGAAACACCATACCTAAAGCTACATAGGATAGCCTTAGACACAGTGCTTACACTCAATAAATGTTAACTATTTTTACTTACTTTTCAGAAAGTTATTCTTTGTATTTGAACTTATCACTTGGTACAATATATTAAAATTCAATACATGTTCATTTATTGTTTATAGCTATGTTGTACTGATGAGAAATTTCTCATAAGTAAAAGTGAGACATTGAAGAATTTGTCACCTTTTACTTTTAAATCATAAAATCAAATTTAGAAAGCTACATTGCTTGAACAAAACCCAAATATGCTAGACCTATCTCTTAAAGATATTATCGACATGCTTTTGTATTTGGGCAATTACAGCATGATTTTTTTGTATATTACTGCAATTTCTGCCAAGCCTTCATTTCTACTGAATTAAAGAATATAAAACATAATACTTTCAAGTTAACAATAATTAAAATTTTCTTTTCAGGAGATGTTTAATAGGCACCCTACGGAATTAAGGCACTGAGAAAGAGAAACCATAGATCATTTTAAAAGTTTTAATTTAAGTATTTTAAACTTACTTTCTCAATTTAAGTTGCTAATTTGAATTTTCGTTATTCCAATAAAAAGTATTTACATTGTGTCATGGTGAAACTTAAATATTCTAATACTTTTCCTTTATTAACACAGAAAAAAATAAAAATTAATAATTGACTAAAGACATCTCTGGGAAAAATTAAGTTATTTATTTTAGTAATTCACTAAAGTATTAATTATTCTACTAAATATATTTTAATTTCAAATCTTCATACATTATAAGGAATATATCATTGTAGACATGAAATCTTTGAACATTCAAATGAATGATTCAATTCAAACTTCAATTACAAGAATCAAATCTAAATACATAACAGTACACCAACATGTGCTATATACTTCTTTTTAGTATTTAATATTATGGCACTGATATATTTTTTTCTCATATGTTGAGATAAAATAGAATGTTTTTATCATTTTAATATATAAAATATTTTATCATTTAGAGGAAATAATCAATCCCTAAACTTTTAATGAATGCATTCAATAATGACATTTCAATTATATGCTATGGAAATAATAATGTTCAAAATATGATATTTACTGTTTTCTCTAAGCTATCTATTTGTATTACACTTTTCTGAAAAGAAAATCCCCCAGAAACCATACCTATGAATTTCTCAAAGAATATTATTTCAGGTATAATACCTTTTTTAAACTATTCAAAATATAGATTTTATTTCTTATGGAGTATGTCTTCAATTCCCCTTTGATTGACGATAATCAAATAACTCTGTTTTCTGTACCAATATGTGTTAATATTAACTTAGTTTTGTAAGATATACCTGCAAAAGTTCCATTTAAAATCAAAGATTAATAACAATTTTATAAATCTCATAATGCTGTGACAAATGAAGATCAAGACAAATCAGAAAATTGATTTCCTAAAACTGAATAGTTTCTTAAGCTACCATGGCTGACTACTACTGACCAATTGAAATCCTGGAGGAATGATTTTGATCTACAATCTGGTGGCTGTATCCATTAAATGCTTTGCACTATAATTGATGACTTACTTTATACTAATTATTTCACATAGAATTTACTGAAAATCTTTTTCTTTTTTTTAAATTTTTTACATTTTTGGACCTAGTGATTGAACCAAGGAGTGCTTTATTACAGAGTTACATCCCTAGACTTTTTACTTTTTATTTGAGAGAGGATGTTGCTTAGCTGCTGAGGGTCTCTCTAGTTTGCTGAGATTGGCCTTGAACCTGGGATATGCTTGATTCTTCTTCCTCAGAGACTAGGATGAGAAACATGTACCACCACTCCCAGCTTGTTCTAAAATTTTAATTTGGCAATTTATTTTAAGAATGTTCCCTAGTGAATGCTCAAGTACAAACGTGCTATATTGCATATAGCATAGTTTTAAAGTAAAATGAATAGCTTTGACAACAGAAGTTGTTCTCATCTACTGGATAGGTAGATCTAGTAGGATGTTAAGTTCATACTAATAATTTGTAGTATTTCCTTATGGTTAAGTATACCCCTTCCTTTCCTTTCTTTCCTTTTAGTAAGGCAACCCAACTCTCGCATCTTTCTACACAACTCAATACATGTTCTGGTCTATTTCAAGCTCTAGCATTTGTGTTTTTTCTGACTGATTGCTCATGAGCTATAAATGTTGATCTTTAGCACTATTTCATCTTCTGGCCCTAGCAGATTTCCTGGACTGATGACTCTTAGTCTCAGAAGACTCACTATGGACATCCATAAGACATTCTGCCCTTCATCAGGAAGCACAGCCACTAATGTGCCAGTATTTGCTTATTAAAGAATTTAAATTAAATATTAATTATAGTACTGATGTTTAGAGAAACATTGTCATAAAATGTTATATAAACAAGAATATTAAAACTATAGTACCCCACCTGGCTATATTTAAGAAGCTTAAGGCTTCTTATGCCTAGTTCTACTAACATATTTATAATAATAAAGTATATACCAATCTCTTCTCCAAACTATGCAATGATTAACAATCTTGAAATTTTTAAAAAAATCTTTATTTCCAGGGTGTTTCTCAGTATCAGTCACAAAAGCACAAAAACATCACAGTTTGTGTGTGAATGTGTGTGTGCATGCATGTGTGTGAGTGTGTGTGTTTATCAATAAACTAATAGTTGAATAAGATAATCCATTTATTTATTCTATAAGTAGTAGCTCAATATTTATCACACTGCCTTGTCTAGTGGTACTAAAACCAATGAAGGACCTAGAATACAGAGCATAAGGTATGTGGCTTTCCATTGACTCTAAACCTCATTACGTCTGAATATCCCTTTTCTCTCAGAGCTCATTTTCTAGTGAGTCGTCCTGGTTTGACCTTAAAAGCATGCACATGATGCTCACACACAAAACTGCATTCACCCACACATACTGAACCAAAAATTCAGTTATAATGCCAGAAATTTGTCATTTTTTCATTTGTTTTTTGTTAATTGCTCAGATAAAATAAGAGAGCTATATAAAAATAGACAAAAGTTTTGTCTTGGCCTTAAATTTAAGTGTCACTTAATAGTTTCTGAGTAATTCAAAGACAGGCAACTTTCAGTCAATTTTATTTTCGTTCTCCACCTGCTAATACTCCCACTATATTTTTGCACTGATATTCATAAAAGATTTAGCCTTCTCATTGTATAAGCAGTTCAGTTTTAAAGAAAAGATAATATATATGAAGCATTAGAAAAAGCCGTATTCATTTGCTCCAATTACTTTAAATGTCAAAAGCTCTGTGCTTAGATGAGCAATACTTACCTGCCTCCTCAATCAGGATCGAACTCAACAGAAGTAGAATAAAAGTTTTAATGTTGATATGTTGGCAGGAGGATGGGGGGGGGTGGCACTGTTAAAATCAAACTTCAAGTTCAATTATTTGAGAATTGAATTTGATTTGAAGGTTACACTAAAGCAAGAATGAGACTTTCAAATGAGAAATACACAGCATAAGCATAATTTTAGCATTCATCCAACTCTAATAATTATATACAATTACAAACCAAGAGTGCAAAATAGCAAAAGCCCCAGGCTTATTCTAATTAGACTGAAAAAGAAAAAAAAATAAGTAAAATAGGATAAGTAAGCATGGAGGTGGATTTCAAAACCATTGTACATCACTTTTGTGGAGTTTCAGGATCCCAAATTTCTTTGACATCAGATAACTTCCATTAGGATGTGAAATACTGTGAATACAGCTTTAAAATGTTTAATTCTTTTGTAATAGATGCAATCATATATCTAACAGGTAACTCTTAATGCCAATAATATTTTAGATGATGAAAATGAGTGAGAGATTTTTTATTTAGAACAGTTCTCCAGAAAATACACTGAAAATTAAAGTGGAGAGTAAACAAAACCTTGAACCCTCTGAATTAGTTGTTGTTGTTCTTTGTTTTATTTTTTCTTACCAAGAACTAGAAGACACCTACCCTTGGCCACTCTCATTTGAGAGTGTTGCATCATTAGCATGAAGGTGTCTTCAAATATCTGTGCTTTAGTATGCTGCAACTTGGGCAGGATATCAAGAACAGGGAATGGGGTGGGAACTATACCTATGAGTTTTAAAGAAATTGTGTTCTGATAGTTACAGACATTCATGGTGAGGCAAAAAATCTGAAAAATGTTTTCCAAATAATCAGATAACTGTCTTATTTTTAATTTTTATTAGTATGTTATAGTGTTATGTTATAGTTGAGTTCATTTTGACATATTCATAAATTAATATAACAGTTTGCTCTACTTCAATCCCCACTACTCCCTCTTTCTCTTCCCTCCTCCCTCCCTCTGATGGTCTCCCTTTATTGTATTGGTCTTTCTTCTATTTATTAACCTTTATTTTTAAGAACTTTCAAATTGAATTCAGTTTGGAAACATTATATTACATGGGAATAAAAAGAACAAAAATATTTGTACACTATTTCCAAATCCTCTTTCCTATTTAGTCTAGCCAGCTGGATGGTGAGAAGCTTTATATAACCTTTGACCACTTTAGTACAAATATAATTGGACAGTGCCTTCATCAACCAGGCTGCTTTCCATTTTGGAAGCCACTGTTGAAATAGAATTCCAAGACAATGTGCTCTGCTCTCATGTATCCATGCCCAGACTAAAAGTGAAGACCAGCGTACCCCAGAAGAGGTGTTAATATCCTGAATAAATGGTCAATAATGATGGATGGATAAATGCATCATTCCTTCCTTCCCTGGTTGGGCACTGCCTCTGCTTATTTCCTCTGTCCTATATTCCTGCTCCCTCAGATAACACTGGAAATAAAACACTGCAGGCAAGTGTTTTTCCTTAGGGCCTAATTTCAGGGAATTTGGTCTAAGAAAACAACCTCATTAATGGATTTTTAGTTATGCATAAGTAAAAAGAACATTTACTGCTTAAAAAAGATACAGTACCCATAAGGTAAATGATGCATTTGGATGCTTTGGGTGGAAAATATTAAGTAGCTGAAGATGTGGACACTGAAGGAAAAATCAGGACACAATTACTGTCTGCTTTTCAGGTAAGAACTGGCCTCCGGTTGATAAAAGTCTCATAAATGGAGATGTTTATTTCATGTAATAATTATATTGGTAGGAACAATGAAGTCCATTGTTTCAACAGGTATTTTAGAATTCTTGAGGTAAAAACAAAGCTGGATTATAGCACAGATAAAATTGGCAGAAAACTGTGAAGCCATTAATTTTGCTATTCTCTGCCTGTACCACAGGAAAACTGAAGAACTGCAGTATGCTATTCAATTTGGTAGTCATTAGATACATGTATCTGGTAGACACTTGAAATGTGATGAACACAAATGGAAGTATGCTCAGTATATAAAATTAGGTACTGGAATTAGTATAAAAATGTTCCAAAATAACTCATTGAGATTTTTCTTATGGATTATATATTGAAGTTACGACATTTTAAGTATGTAATGAGTCAAATAAAAGGCATCATTAAATTAATTTTATCAGTTTGAATTTACTTTTGTGAAATGTGACTATTATAAAATTTAAAATTTCTGACTATCTTTTCTAATATTTTAGACAGATGTATTCCAAAAGATACATCTTAAGTACTAGGGATGAGGTTTAGATGTTGTGACTTTCTTTCAAGTATTTCTGGAGGAAAAATGTATTCATGTACCACATAATGTTTTGGTCAAAGATAGATCATATACATGATGGTGAACCTGTAAAACTAGAATAGAGCTGAACAATTCCTGTCACTTATTGGTGGTGTAGTCCTTACAATGTTGTAGCACAGTTCATTGCTCATGTGTTTGTGTGTTCTATATATATACAGATATAGAAAAACAAACATACAGATATTTGCCTGTTTATGGATAACATTGTCAAATTTTTTCTGTCATTCACATCATTAGTGTGTCTATTCATTCATATTTATGTTCCTATATTTTAGTCTTGGTTGTATTTTCTTTTGCTTTCTGGATTGTGATTCATAGTTAGAAGGCTTTCCATGATCTAATCTTATAAGTCATTGTTTCCCTGTTTTCTTCTAGTATTTTGGTGGTTAGGACTTTCATTATAATTCTTCTATATGTTATTTATCCATGAATATGAGGTGATAAATATATATATTATATTTTTGCTTGTTTTCCAGAGCATTACTCAGGTTTACCAAAAAATTCATTCAATTTTCCTACCTTTTTTTTGTCCACTGATTTCACATTGTATTTTTATAAAATAGTTAATTTGCACTTGATCTTGTTTCTAGATTTTATGGACTGTTTAATATCTCTTCTATTCTGAACATTTACCTTAGCTGTTTATATACCATTAAAGTTCTTACTATTCTGTGAATCTGCCTAGGTTTGATGCTTCTTGAGTAGTGAATATTCTTTGATGTAAGATTCAGGTTCTGCTCCAAAATTTGGTGTGCTGTTCTCTTTTATCTCTATGTAATACATGTTGATGTATTTTCTTCTAGGTATTCAGGAATAAGTATTTAGCGTACTTGAGAAAAGAAGATTTAAAATTTTTTCTTGTGATTATTTCTCCAGCATCATCTCTGTTTTTCAGCTTGCCTTATGGTCTATTGTCTTCTTTAGTAGGGAGTCAAATAGATTATCATATCGTTATATTTTCACCTGAGAAACAACTCTTGTTTATGTCTATCAGTTTTTTTTTGGGGGGGTAGAGTGGGAGGTGATCAGTGCTATGACTGAACCTAGGAGCTTGCGCATGCTAGGAAGTATTATAGCAATGAGTTATGTCGCCCCATCTCCCAGGTCTGCAACTAATAATTTTTATAGATTTCTGCATTTTTTTTAAAGACAGAGGGACATTGAGAGAGAGAAAGAGAGAAACAATTTGATTTAGCTTTTCATGTAGCTTTAATTGCTCCAAGACCTTATTTGTGTAAGTGGTGCTGGGATTTGAACTAAGGTACTCAGCACATGCTGGGCAAGCACCATGACAGCGGAGCCACCTCTCCAGCCCCAGGTTTCTGCATTTTTATGCATGTGTTCAGGTCCAGTAGTTTTGCTTATTACTATTCTGCTTACACAGTTAGATTTTCAATCTCTGTGTGACTCTATAGGACATCTTCTAGTTTCACTTTTGAAAAGTTAATCTTCAACAGTGTGTCTGCCGTCAGTTTTCTCCATATGTTTGTATCAATTATTGCACATAAGACACATGCTTTGTTTTTTAGAAATAGTTCCTCTTCTTCAGACATTTATGTATGTTGTCATGTACTTTGTAACATGATACAGATGACACTAACAGCTATTTCTTCTTTTCATTATTTTACTTCCATCAAGATTTAAGCCACAAGTGATGATTTGGTAGACCATTTGCTTATTTTAGAGTCTGAAGATTTTATCTGTCTCCTAGTTATATTTTAAAAATTTATTCCTCAAGGTTTTTTTTGTGGTTGTTGTTGTTTTTCTTGTTCTTTGTAACTATTTTTTTTCTATGAGAAAGATGCTGAACTAAGCAACCATGCTTCTGTCAGAAGTTTTTGAAATAATTGGAACACATATAAATACTTAAAAGTAACTAGATATACAACCCTTTCCACCTGGTGTAAATCTAAAGGTCACATATAACATTCTAAGCAGAAAAAGTATGTTATCCTGGATTGTTTAATTCCATCAGAAGGTAGTAATAAAAGTCATTTAAAAATGGTTGACATCTGGTTTCTAAAATAAAGAACCTTAAGTGAACAATTACACCATGGGCAATATGTGTCACTCTCAATTTTCATACAGAATGGTTTTCAAAATTCTAAAGGAAAATGAATGATTTAAAATTAAGGAATAAATTCTACTGTATATCAGCATGAGCTGAAGCTAGAAACACATATGATAATTTTTTAAGAATCATATTATTGTTCTTACTGCAAAGTATAAAGAGCAAAAATGCATTGTTTATTTGTAGAATTTATTTTTCTATGAATTATACTAAAACCATTCCTGCTAAACCAAGGAATTCTAGTCTTTGGAAAATTATACTTTTGAAAAAGTTTGCTTTTTACCTCCTGATATTCTATTTTCTACCTTAGCTCCACGACCTGGTGAATAATCCCTGTGCATTTATAGCCAGAGTTGGAATCCGGAATGGAGTCATCTATTTATTTATTTAAATCTTTTGGCAATAGAGGAAGATGGCCTTTAGGCAATCCTCATTTCATGTGTTTTATAACACAAGGCATAAATCCTGGACAACGATGCTACAGAAGGAAATTCTGGGTACTAGAAAGAAAGTATACAGAAGTGTAGAATACAGTATGCCATCACAAAGGTCAAATTGAACTCTTCTCTATCTAGATTTAAGTTTCAAATTTAGGTGAGGAATATCTAACATCCATTCTTTTTTCTTGCTTTGAACAATTTTAAGTAAGTGACATAACTGAAAGTAGAAGAGGTAAGCTGATCAGAACTAGATTTGGTTCAGTTGCAAGTGGACATTAAAGAAATTATGGAAAAAATAAGTCTAAGATTCATGATCATTATATTTAGTTTAATATATTTGCTGGTGTTATAATATTGTTACTACTTTAAAAGATCATTATGCTGAGCAATGCAAAATCTTTAAATCAGAGGAAGTTTTAAGGATTGATTAGAAAGAGCTGCTGTAAATAATGACTTCATGTTTTTCAACTTTAGAAAGCAGTTACTGACCATTGAAATGTGATATTTGTTTTGGAAATGATGAAATTCCAGAATGAAAATAGCAATGATATTAGTGACAGGAAAATCTAAGACTGACAGTTTTAGAAATAAAAAAGCCAATAGAATGATAAAAGCCATTGAATCCTTGTAGAGCCAAGAAAACACTGAGCAGTGGGGGATCTCAAATAAAATAGCTGAGCATTTTGATGCTGAATTCCTCAGTGTAATTTGTTTTGTGTGCACTTCATAATAGCAAGTTAACAGACCTTACTTGAAGGAGGAATTGGTGATCAAATGGAGAAAGAAAGACTTGGTCACTGAGTGGTTTGCCTTTTGGCTAATGGAATTTATGAATCACTACACACAAGGTAAACCTCTTGGAATAAGACTTTTGTTATTATACTATTCAGGGTTTCAAAGCCTATTTGTTGTGGGAGATTTAGGAAGAAAAGGTTTCAAAAAAGGCCTTTCTGGCATCTCTTCCAAAAAAGTCAATCTTCTCTTAGACAAGAGACGCAAGAAACTAAAAAGTCATCGAGTTTATAAAGTCATCAGTTTATAAAATAATTTTACTTTGTAAGCATATGCTTTTTGTATTGGGGTATTTGACACAACACATTTTTGGGAAAATGAAATAAAAATATTATAATAAAGGAAAAGGACACATTTCAGCAAAATGCATTCTTCTTCTGTAACACATTTTCATTTACTATTTGTTGCTAGAGTACTGCCTGGATACTACATGTCATAACATGGAAAATTCTTCTAAGTTCTTTCAAATTCCTCTTCATATGTTAATATATACACTAATGAAGCCAAACTGTTGAATGCATGCACACAAACACACACACACATACGCACGCATGTTCCTATGAAATATCTATATTGACTATATTATAGTTTTTATTAGTTTTTTTACGTAGTCTAGAACAATAAAATGTCCAAACCCCAAAGCAACAAAAATCATATATTTTCATCTTGGGAACTGAGTTGACAAATGGTATAGATTCTTTTGTATTTTTATAGGTTTGTTGTGTGTGTCATAAGTCACACTAGAATAATAATGACAGTACAGATATGTATTATAAATTCTTAAAACCATAACATTAATACTGTAAGTTATATTTTATTAAATTTATGAATTTATAAATTGTAACTTTTTCATAAGTTATGAACATTAAAATGAATTTAACTTAAATGCAAAAGCTAAATTTGTGAGACTACAAGACAAAACCATGGGGAAACAATTCAGGATGTAGAATGGCTAAGGATTTTTTTTTCAAAACCAAAAAGTACAGGAAACAGCAAAGAATAAACAAGAAGATTACATCAATTTAAAAATCTGCAAAAGCAAAGAAAACAATCAACACACTGCAGACACACCCTAGAGAATAGGAATCCGTATTTGCAAAGTAGACAACTAAAAAGGGTTTGATATGCAGAGCACATAAGAACTATAGATTCTCAATATCAAATATGCAAATAACCTGGTTTATAAGTGGACACAAGATCAAATATTCTTCTAAAAGAGACATTAACATACTAACAGGTATATAGAAAAGAAGCTGAACATCACAAATCATCAATGCAATGCTGATCAAAATTATGACAACGTATCACTTCATTCCAGTAAGAATGGTTATTATCTAAAATACGAACGATAGCAAGTGCTGGGAAAGGTGTGGAGAAAGAGTAACACTCACACATTGTGCATGGGAATGTAAATTACAGCTGTTATGGAAAATAATATCGAGTTTCTTGAAAAACTAAACTACAGCTGTAATTTGATCCATTAATCCTAGTGACGTGTATGCATAGAAAGGAAATGAAATCAGTATGTTGAAGATAAATCTGCACTTATATATTTATTACAACATTGTTGACAACAACCAGAAAATGGAAATAATCAATGTGTTCATTAACTGATGAATGGACAAAGGAAATGTGGTACATATACATGACAGAATACTATTCCACCACAACAAAAATAAAATCCCGTAATTTGTGACAACATAGAGATCATTGTTAAGGGAAATAAACCAGGCACAGAAAGACAGGTAGCACATAATCTCATGCCTACGCAGAATGCAAAATGACTCATCCTATAGAAGTTGGGTTAGAATGGTGGTAACCAGAAGCCAGGGAGAGTAAGGAGTTGAGAGTAATGGGGAATGGTTGATCAATGAGTTCTATGTTTCAGTTCAATAGCAGTAGGAAGTCATGCTGTGCTATCATATTATGATGACTACAGATAATAATAAGGTCTCAAATATTTAAAAAAACAATGATGAAGATTTTTAGTATTTTGACTCAGAAGAAATGATGTTTGAAGAGATAGATATGTTAAACCTGGTTTAAGTGTTGCACAAAGTTTACATGTATCAGAACATCACATGGCACCCCCATTGAAAGGTAAATTTTTTGCATTTTTATGAATCAGTTAAAATAAATTAAAATAATCTTAAGTAAATGGAGACTATAATATTTCCAGTATCATTATAATAATGCAATTATGAATATTTATACTGGTATATACAAGATAAATATGATGACTTCTATTGTAAGCCTTGCAGTTCTACTGTGCACAAATAGGAATAACTTTTCAACTAAACAATTAGAGTAATTCAATTTAATTAATGGTTATAAAATTAATGGCAGTTTAACTAATGCATTAAATATACTACTTGATATCATCAAATGAATTTATACACCATTTATTTATAGTAAATTAAGCCCTAGGGTACATAAAAGTTTCTAAGTGTATAAGATGTATATAAACTATTGATAAAATGCTGTTTGGCATGGGTATATTAAACATAAACTAATTGACCTATTTAAAGCCATTTCTACCTTCGTAACTTAATAAAGCATTTAGGGTTTATTTGATGGGACTCATAATATCCCACATTTTACCAAATTTATTATATTTTCACATTTTTTAAATTTACAGAAAATTAAAGGAATGGTAAAAGGAATACCTATATATCAAATTATTCACTTTTAGAGGTTGTATTATCTATTTTTATAGGTATTTTCTATTATTTTTATGCTGAATATCTGAAAATAAATTGTTGATACCATTATACTTCTCCTATAAATACATCATATATTTCCTGGATCAAGATTGTTCTTCAATATAATCAAAATATAATTATTTATCTCCAAAATTTAGTATGGGTATAATACCATTAACTAAAATAGGGTTTTTATTTAAATCTGTGTATTTGTAATAGTATTCTGAAATTTTACAATTATGTCTTAAGGATTTTACTAGTGTTCACAGATTGAATTTATTGTTATATTTCATTGGTGTTCTTTTTCCATGCTAGTGTCTTCTGTTTTTGCCTTATCTCATACCGTATGTGTGTGTGTGTGTGTGTCTGTGTATGTGCGTATGTGCATGTGTATTGAATTACACATGTATAAAGAAGATAAATAAAATATTATACTTTTGTAAATATTAAAGATATATATTTGTAAAAAAACTATCTATTTACTTTGTCACAATAGAGATGCATTAGTATGTCTGTTAACAGTGATACAGAAAATTATAATCTGGCTAAAATTTTCCTATAAAATCTCAAATATGTATCTTCCCTTTTTAACTAATAAGAAATCTGTGAGGTAGTATTTTGAGATTATGTGTAGATTCTCTATTTGAATAGCTTTCATCCAAATTATTTTCATGTTTATTAACAAATTTGCATAAATAAAGTGTATACTTGATTATTAAATGAATCCTGTTTCCCACCTTACATAATCTAGGAGATATGGTTTTAAGTACCATCAGTATCATGATTTCCATGGAATCATAAACCATTCAAATTTTCATGCTACATACCACAGACCTACTAAATGATGAATTCTATTGGTTGAGCTTAGAAAAAGGTATTTTGACATGTAAGACCTCCTAGTAATTCTAGCATGCAATTAAGTTAGGGAACCCGTGCTCTAGAATTAATTTATTCTGGATGCTGCCATGGCTACAATTTGTTGATAGGTATAAACTTAAAACATCTTAGACCAGCTTCATCACATGGTTTACATTTTTAATTTTTGAGGGGTTTTTGTCCCTATGTATAAGGCATGTTTTTTCATACAAAAACCTAGAAATGCCAGAAAGTGAAGAATTTGTGAGATAGCCCTAAATTTTTTGGATTAGTTTTCTTTCTTTTATTTTTCTTTAAGAATTTTCTAGGTGCCCTTTTCTTTTCTGGGATTACTTTCAGAAATAATCTAACTTAATGAAAACATTTATTCAAGATCTTTCTGTATATGACAGCAGTTACATATTTTAGAACCAGAAGATGCACTGAAAGTCTAGTCCTGAGAAGGTATGCTAGAACTGGGTCACTCATCTGTCAGATGGCAATATTATGGATAAGATTACTAATGGGAATAATGGTGATGGCAATCACTGGAATAAAGTAAAACTGTAATTGTTATTTTACCTGGAAGTGATTCTCTTTTAGGAGCTATTACAAGTTGAAGAGGTTTATGTGGTAACAGAGAATTGAAAGCAATGGGCCAATGATAATTAAAAGGTTATGAATTTACATGATCTTTGGTTAATAGCAGGAAAGCCATAAAAAATAAAAGTACATATTCAGATTATGGAACTTAAAATTCAATGCACAATGTAAAAGTCAAAGTGCCTCTACAGCAATGTTTAAAGACATTACACTCCACTAGGTTAACTAAGCTGAAAATTGGGCCCAGGAATTAATTGTAAGTGCAGTGGAGTTATAGAAGATATTGCATCCATAGTAGATATAGATCTATTATGTTTTATTCATGTCTCTAACAGAAAATATTAAGGGTCTATGACCTATATAGGATGGGAATATTTGAGTCATGAGTCTGAGATTCATGAACTAATATATTGCCTTGTGTCTCTATGCTGATACAAGCAACTAACTCATTGAAGAGAACACTGCCCTCACAAATATTTCCCTTATAGAGAGATGTTATGAGTTCACAAATTGATGCTAGCTTTACTCAAGATTTTCATTTGCATCTATTCTTTGCATCCAGTCCAATAATCTGGGTCAAAGAACTATATAACATGCAACACAATGCAATTCTGATTGTTGGAGGAAATATTATGTATATGGAGATAATAAGATCTGCCCAATATTTGCCTGCCAGGATCTGTGTGAACTCGTAGAACTGATAAAGATTTTAAATAATAGAATATAGACTGTAAGTCTGGATGGGGAAAGATTTTGTCTCTTTTAAAGCTCAAGATGTTTTGTCTTAGCATGGATGAGGTTCTGCTCCTGGTATTCTTTGGGGGTATCCACTTAAAGCCCGAATGTGATTATGACTTCCAGTGAATAAAATAGAGATGCCATAACTGCCTTAGCACTGAATTGCAAAAGGGATCAGAGGTTTAATTGAAGTGTAGTGTATTACTTGAGTCATGTTAATGGAAAACAATGTATAGCACAGAAATTTAAGTCCTTGCATATAATAAATAATTTAAATTCTTCCATTTTCAGCTATGGGTTGTTTCTTAGGGATACAGTTCATTGATTAGAAAGTGAGACTTCTTGAAGAATGCTACCATAAATGTGTATGTGCAGTACTGAAAATAGTTTCTAAATTGTTTTCCCAGCAACCTGTAGTCATGGAGATAAATCTTTCATTGAGCAAAGGAACATTGTGATGATTTAGATATGTGCCTCCTAAAAGCCCATTTATGAGATAATGCAAGTGGGTTCAGATGTTGAATGATTAAATTGTGAAAGGTGTAAACTAATGAGAAGAACCCACACATAGGGACTTACTGGTTAGTAACTACAGGCAGGTACTGTATGGCTGGTGGAAATGGGTCACTTGGGCTATTTCTTTGGGGATTATATTTTGTTCCTAGTGAGCGGAGCTCTGTGTCCTATTGCCAGGTCCTGAATTGCTTTCCTCCTCTGTCCTGAGTTGAGTTGCTACCCTCCTCCATGCTCTTCTTCACTTGGGTCCAGAGCTATGAGTCAGCTAACTATGGACTGAACCTGTGAAACTGTGAGCCCAAAGTATACTTATCCTCGTCTTCATTGTTCTTCTCAGGTATTTTGGCCACAGTGATGTAATATTTGACTGAAACAGAGATTTCCACATATATCTAGGCAATGTGCTATATTAAAGGAACTCTAAATGACAATGAAGAAGGATAAATCCTAGGTGTTGAATTGAGTTCTGCCCAATTATAATAGAGCCAGCTCACAATATTCACTCATCCACTGTGATTGATTCCCACATCTACTATCACCATCTCCTCAGCACTTAGTACATAATGTGAATACCAACAGCAATTTAATGAACTCACAAATAAGAACCTTACATTAAGAAGAATTAAGAGAAACTCCTTAATCTGTCCAGGACTCAGCAGCCAAGATAGTAAATCAGAAGACTACAACTTCTTGATGGGGAATATACCACATCACACACTTGAAAACCATTGGCACAGTTATCCCTATCTTCACCCTATTCAGTTGGTCTTTCTGAAGAAGCCACAGAGCATCCTGGAATATTCTGTACAGTTTAGCTGCTCATTGTTTATGCTTTTATTAATTGTGCTTTATTATATCATAAATTTGCTTGGAAAAAGTGTCAGTTTTTCTTTTCTCATCTTTCTTTGCATTTCTGTACTGGAATTCAAAATGTACATACTTATTTTCTATAATTACCCTAAGAAATTACCACAAATTTAGTGACTGGGTATCTTTCCAGGGGACTTAGAATCAGCACATTACAGTGACACAGCAATATCGATGTTCATAGCAGCACAATTTACTATTGCTAGGCTATGGAAACAACCCCAATGTCCCTCACAGGAAGAATGGATCCAAAAACTGTGGTACATTTATACCATGGAATATTACACAGCAATTAGAAACAATGACATTGCAGCCTTCGAGGGTAAATGGATGGTTATGGAAGAGATCATGATGAGTAAAATCAGCTTAACCAAGA